>JARIHR010000014.1:1800000-1989271 GCA_029281495.1 Mycena filopes
TCAGCCGCTCGTCCACCCCATTCTCCTGGGCCGACAGAGCGATGTCGCTAGAGTCCGCAATCCCGGCGAAAGCGCCGTCTACAGAAACTACGGCACTGGGTTAATGGGGCGGGTGCGTTCACCCCGATGCACCTATCGCATTGTCATTTGACAAAGCCGCAGTTCCCTCTGAGACCTGCGAAAGATGTACACATTCTGGCCGACATGCTGAAAGCGGATGATGCGTCGCGAACGATGTGGTCCACCCGAGTACATATCTGCGCCTTGTCCTTTGCAATATGCACCAACTGTCCTTAGGTCTCCCATCCGCAATTGCAGGACCGCGCCGCTGCGTTTGGTACCGGTCTTCTCCGTCTCGCGGGACTCCAAGTCGGAGAATCCAATGTTCTCCTGCTGTTGAATGACAGCGTTGGTGCGCGCACCTTCAATGCCCTGTGTATAATTCTCTGACTGCCGCGCAGAATTTATCATTAGCGACCTAGCTCTTGCATCTCATTCGATCCCGTCGTTCACTCTCTCTGCCTCCAACTTGCTTTCCTCTGTGCTCGAGTCACACCCGCCTTCTGCCATAATTACCCATGCATCCATGCTCACTCAAATCCTCGAACTTATCTACGACGCAGGCGAAGCGAGTCGCAACCACACTATTATCGTTGTCGGCGAACCGAGTCCGCAGGCCATGGCCAGCGTTGCTAGCAAAGTAAAGGTTCTCAAGTGGGAGGACGTCGAGCGCGAAGGCGTCAGAGTCGAAAAAATCATCAGTCCCCTTCCAAGTAAGGTTGCACTACTCACGTTGAATATTTCACTGAGATCTGGCAATCAGAACCGAGTGACGTGTTCACCGTCTCGTTCTACTCCTCCGAATCTGGTCATATCCAGGGTACTCAAATCACCCACGAAAATATCACTGCCGGAGTCGCGGCGGTCCGTGCGCTCCTTCCGCTTTCCCATGCCTTTTCGCAATTAGACACTGTTGTCTCTGCGCATTCTCTGAGCACGGCATATGGACGGGCTATTGCGTATACGGCCATTTTTGAAGGCACGAGCTTTGCGACGCTAGAAAGCTCAAAGCTCTTCCACGCAAATGAATGTACGTCGTCTCGACACTAATGCGTCGGCCTATTAAATGATTTCCAGACACACCGCAGATCAATGTCGCGGATGCCCTTTCGTACAAAGTGTACCCGATACCTTCTCCCACTATCGCGTTCCTCAAAACGGGGCATCTTCATACCCTGGTACCCGCCATTTTGAAGGAAGCGCGCAAATCCTTCCTCCTTTATCCGTTTGCCTGGCGCCACAAAGTAGCAGGGATCTCTGAGGGCTTCGTCACGAAGGAGAGCTTGTGGGATCGTCTGGTACTTGATGGTGCGCGCTCGAAGGTCGCCGGCGAAGGTTCCGGGACATTGAGGACGGTCATCTGCAGTGAAGGTATGTGGGACGCGGACGCTGCTAATACCGCACATCTCTGACTCCTGTAACAGGTCCACTCGCGGCGGAGACTGTGACGCCGGCGCGAGTTGCGCTGTCCATCCCCGTGATCAACTGCTACTCCCACCCGCTAGTCGTGGGCCCAGTGCTTGCTTCGCACGCGCTTGACCTGCAAGACTTGAGCACAGAGGGCATTTCCACCGCTCACACGGGACCGCCGAGCGTCAACATTGAGGCGAAGCTGGTGGGTGTAGAAGACGACCTGGTGGAGAACGGGGCGGACCCGGTCGGTATTCTGATGGTGCGGGGTCCGTCGGTAGGGAAGCTGTCGAGCATGGAGGCGAGCTATGTTTCGATTCCATCGGGGGAGGACGAGGGCTGGATTGGGACTGGTCTACGCGCGACAGTGCAGACCAACGGCGCTTTCCGGCTGTTGTAAGCAGGTTCTGCTATCGTGGGACCATATAATACACGAATTGATGTGAGATCAAATTTGCTGTGCCGAGTTGGAATCAACAAACAAACGCGTCGACGCGTCGCGGTCGCGTGACCTGAATCAAACCCCTATAAATACGGAGCAACACAAGTTTGGTTCGATTCAACTTTTGACCCGAACCACAATGTCCGCCTCTGCCTCTGCCTCCCCCGCCGCCGCCCCCGCCTCTGCCTCGGCGCCTGCCTCACCGAAGAAGACGCCGACCAAGACACCGACCAAGAAGGCGGCCGCTCCCAAAGCAAAGGCAGCCAAGCCTGCACCAAAGGCAGCGAAGAAAGCCGCATCCAAGCCTGCTCCTGCTCACCCATCCTGGAGAGATATCATCCTTGTTCGTCGCTAAACCCTTGCCTCGAGCTCACTTCTCCTAACATTGTGTATAGGAGTGCATTGCCGCCTCCGATGCCCCCACCCGCCAGGGTGTGTCGCGCAGTGCTATCAAAAAGGTTCGTCTTTGCCTTGGCTGCTCGTCTTTCTATCTGCTTATCGGTGCTTCAGTTCGCCGAAGACCAGTACAAGCTCAACACCCCCGCCCACATCTCGCAGCTGAACCGCGCCATCGCTGCTGGCGTCGAGGCTGGCAAGTTTGTGCAGCCGAAGGGTCCCAGTGGAACGATCAAGCTGGCCCCGAAAGCACCTCGCGAGTCAAAGGAGGTTCGTCTGTTGTCTGTTCCTTCCTCGACGTCGACTGACGTCCCCCACCCCAGAATGCGAAACCTGCGTCCAAGTCGACCACGAAGACCGCCGTCAAGAAGCCCGCCGCGAAACCCAAAGCCTCCACCTCCAAGGCAGCAGCCAAACCTGCGGCCAAGAAGGCGGCGCCGGTGAAGAAGGCTGCCACCACCACCAAGGCAAAGACGGCGGCAAAGGCCAAGGCTGCACCAGCGAAGAAGCAGCTCGCGGGCAAGCCCAAGGCAGCGCCGAAGAAGGCGACCTCGACGGCGAGCAAGGCCAAGAAGGTCAGTCGACCCCACCAACCTCGACTTGTTGCTCCACAACTAACACTCGTCCAGGCTGTCGTCGGAAAGAAGCCAACACCAAAGGCGAAAGCCGCCGCCGCAAAACCCGCACCAGCAAAGAAGGTTTGACCTCATACCCCCCTGCGTCTTTCCCTTGCTAACACATATCTTCCCCAGGCCGCACCGCGAGCTGCGCCGAAGCCGCGATCTGCCCCTGCGAAGAAGGCTTGAGTTCAGTCGTCGCATTCTATATCTTATTATCTTCTTTTCCTCTGGCCTCTCTACAATTGCTTGTACTATTTGTATCTTATCTTGTGTGAACATGCATACGCTCCATGTGTTCTTCGACATACCGATGCAGCGAAGACTCAGTCAGCACTGCCCACGCAAAAAGTTCGAATCCACAATATAATTAAGTCAACTCCATAATCTACCTACATACTGGGACCGGCGGCGAGGCTCTCCAAGACATGGATAAACCCGCCTGGGTCCAGGATTTCCGTGCCGCCGTAAGTGACCCTCTTCCCAGTCTTGCCCGCCCATTCCTCTAGATTCCCATACTCGACGTATCCTGCGCCACCCACGACAAATACCACGCTTTCAGCAAACGCCATACGCCGGCCCTTACCAGAACCGCTACCACCGGGACCGCCACCAGCTCCACCAGGTCCCATCGCAGAACTGCGTGTGGCGCGTGGGTCGAGAAAGAGAAATTCGTCTGTCTCCACAAGTGACGCATTGGACGCACTCGCTGAATCCATGAGTGCCTCCGTAAGCCGGGTAATAGGCAGTAGCTTGTTCGCGGGCAGGAAATTCTTCACGCCCGAGATAAGCCCCTCGAAACCGGTTTGGGTCAATCGATCCGTGAGCTGTGAAAATGGTTGAACGACGAAAAAGGTTGTTTTGCGATGGAAGGCGCACCCTGTTCCCTAGCGCGCTGAAGCCTTTGAACAGCTCTCCGCCGGCATCGTTACCGCTCGGCGTCCCTGGACCAGTGGAGGTGGAAAAAGTCCCCATCCCCATCCGCTCGACCTCCCGCAGCTTGCGCACGTACTCAAACGCGCCAACACCAGCGCCGGCATTCTTCAGCTCCTTCTCAAGCTCGTTGATGTCGTCTTTGGAAAGCGCGTTGTCTGAGCCACGGGAGAGATAAAATACCAATACGAGCCGCAGTTTGTCCTCCGCAGAAAGAGCCGGTGCGTCACCGCGCAGAGCGGCCAGTATGGTTTGCATCGACTGGATTCAAGCTCAGCGCGCAAGCACCAAAAACAGATATGAATCAAGGACAAACCTGCTTCCCGATCGCTTCCTCAATACTGAACAACTCGTCCAGGCCCCGCTTCTTTATTTGCTCCAACAGAGCTGTAGCGATGTTCATGTGAGTGTCCAAAGTCGCCTTTCGCGCGGTTAGCTCTGGCAACTGGGTGATTGCAGTTTTCAGGTGTGCCGCGTTGGTGGAGAGGTCGCTGACACCGGCGTAAGTTCAGCTCGAGGACAAAAAGTAGTCCTTACAGTTGAGAAATGTCGTTAACGTCGCTCACGCCTGTGCTACGGGTAATCTCCGCCGCGTCACTCTTGTACTTGTTGAGCTCGCTGTCAATCTCCTCCGCAACCTGCGGAAACGGGTTCGCAGCGTTGCGCGCCCAGAAGAAATCTTTGGAGTCCAGATCGTACGAGCGCTTGGGCTGGGGAGGATGGCTGCTGGTAGCAGGGACAACCACGCGATTGAGGTTCATTTGGAAGCAGTCCGAAATGAGGGCCTGATAGGTCCAGCCATGTAAGATCGGTGAAGTCAGATCGATATTCCGGTCCAAGATCAACAATACTGAAAGGGAGAAGGTCAATCGGGATTTTCTCGCACGACAGGACAACGCACACGGCCTCTGCAATCCCGCGAGCCCTGACGCATCTTGAGAAAATAGCGCGGTGGAATTTGGGTGAGAGTGGGATCGCGAAGCGGTGAGCAGCGCATCCCTTATTTTCGTCTCGAGTTTTTTGGCAATCATTTCTGCCGCGTTGCCTCGCGGGCAGCGAATGTAGGGGACATGCCCTAGTTGAGTGTCAGAAAGCTCTGGAGAGGAGATAGATCACGTACCAATGGTAGCAATGGCACTGAAGAGACCGCTAGCAACTCGCTCAATCTCTGCCTCAATCTGTTGTTCTGTTGAGGATGGTGAGTTCAGAATCGTGTAGGTTGATTGTGGTGTCGGCGTGATGGTCTGTCCCGGTGCCGATGCCGCTGTCGAGGGGACCGGGGGCGGAGGTAACAGGGAGAAGAGGGAGGGAGAAGGGGCAATAAATGAGAGATATTGGTCCAGGACCTAGGCAAGGTCAATGTTGATTACAAGAGAGCATAAAGTAGCGAGACGCGCCTGTTCCACCGAATCACCAGTGCCGTCCCTCGCCACTGAGGCCGCAAGCTCCTCGAGAAGTGCCCGGGGTAGAGGCTCGACAAAATTTAGATGAAACGTCTCATAAAGCGATTTCTCAAGGTCCTCGGCTATTCGTCGGATGTTGGCAAGGGTTGGGGAAACGAAGTAGACGGCAGGAACGTCGGGAAGTGGTGGGCGAGTAGAATGCAGTTGGCTATTATTTCTGCTCAACAAACGAGTTTCGCTGCAGATTCGGAGGGCCCTCACACATGCAAAGTAACACCGACGTCCCGCAAGTCCTGGACGCGCAAAACAGTTGCAAGCACATCCTTGGTTTGTTGGTCCAGTACGAGGACCTTCCAAACCGGTGGGCCTGTCGGTTGGGGTGTTTTGAAACCAGATGCGGTCTTGCCAGATGCTGGCACCACTTCGGCGGGGGCGTTAAGATTTAACAAGGAGAGCAGGGCTTCCGTCTGGGACTGCTGCAGAGTCGGCGTGACTGTCGCCTGCGCACAGGTCGATATCGATTCGCGACTGGACGAGATTCGACGTACCTGTCTTACGCTCGCCATTGCTAAACGCGAATTGCATAGATGAATTGGGTGAACTTGAATGCGACAAAGGAAAGACGCTCGCCTTTTCACGCTACGGATTGAATAACACGCAAGGAATCGCGCGTACGTGGAGTGTGGCCGAGTCCTCGTCGGTGTAGTCGGAGACACGTTCTAAACTGTTTCCGGCTCAGCCACACCGCGGCAAACATGGCTCGCTCTTTCCGCAATGACCACCAGTACAATGCAAATAGCAGACGTCCTCAGCAGACTCCAGACAGCCTCGCCTGATATCTCCGCCGTGCTCAGCCTTCTCTGCGCTCCTCTTGATTGCATTGGCTTGCTTCCGCCACAATTTAGGCGGTACAATGTCGAACCGCTTATCCCTGGCAGTGTGAATATCGCGAGGCATTTTCCTGCTCTTCAACGAGAAATATTGCAACACATTGGCCCCACTTGGGAATCCGCGTTGACCGAGAAAGACGCAGCACCACTACTGGAACAATACTTTTGTCCAGACGCGTTCTCGTACGCTTCCCCTGCCGCAGGAGACGTGACTGTGCTCGCATACTCCACAGTACTGTCCCTTCCTTTGACGGATTATTCGATACGTCTTTTGGTCAAACTTTCCGAACGATACCCAATCGACCGGCTTCACGCTGCCATCTTTTCAGGCCCTGCACAGGATGCAAAGCAGAATGTGGCATGGGAGGACTGCGTGCGGAATATTGCCGCCGTACCGAGCAAGGTTGCCAATTCCTTGCAAGGGAAAGGGGTGCCTCCCCAATTGGAGCATGGGTTTTATTTCAGTGCCGTGTGTAAACGGTGCGAGTGCGCCATAGCAGCGCTCTCGGCGTCACCCAGAGGTGTGCGGCGCAATCCTCTTCGGACAATCAGACGACTTACATTCACCAAGACCATCAAGTGGCTTCCCTGACCTATCTCTTGACGAAACTTGTCAACCTCGGCGCATTTCCCCCTGCCCCGCCGTCATCTCGATCACAACCCTCATTTTTCCACGCTTCTCTCCCTCAGATTCGGAGTCGGTTGGCTCAGGAAGACGCCGCGTCATATTCTGCGGCGTGGTCAAAGATCCTGCGCGGATTCACTTCTTCATTCACCCTGCAATCTATCCTCACCTCGCTATTTGGGTCTTTATCTGCGGAATCGGGTATCGACTGCGCACCATCCCAACGCGCCTTGGTGAAGAGAGAATCAAACGTACTGCTCGCCCTCGTAGGACGGATTGTCTCCGATGACGCCGAGCTTTGGGAGTCTATCTCGGCCGTTATCTTAACTCGAGGATGGAGTGAAGGCCACGCTCGGATATTTGTGTGCTGGATTTCTGGCCCTCACACGGATGAGCATGGTGCGTCCCCCATGAGTGATGTAGTTCCAATCGTTTCATTGTTTCGTTAGCTTTGGAGCGTTTGCTTGACTGTGCCGTTGAAATGTGGGCTTCCCCGGACCACATAAAGCATTCCCTTCTAAACCGACATCATTGTATGTCGCCCAACCCTCTTTAAGATCGTAACTCACTGTCATAGATCTGACCGCATTACTTCTTCTCACTCTTTCGTATTTCCCACCCTCTTCGTCCAAGTTAGAGTCGTTGGCTTTGTCCCCGGAGCTTATCTCAGGTGTGGGGCGATACATTTCGCATCTCGATAGCTCTATACGACGATGCGGTATGATGACCGCCGAAATCGTGGCGCAACTGTCTGGGAAAAAGCTAGACTTTGAAGACTGGGAGGGAGACGATGGAGGGAAGGCCTGGGTCAGGAAGGTTCGGGAATTGCTCAAGGGACGCGATGCAGCGGCGAACCTCGACGACGCTGAAACCGCACCCCTCGCGGATGATACTGACATACAAGAAATCAGCACTCCTGGTATACTCAGTGCCGAAAAGAGCAGAGCAACTTCCGATCCTGCCTATGATTCGGATGACTCTCTCTCTGGTTACATGTCCCAGTCTTCCTCTCGTTCCAACTCTCCCACGCCTTCTGAGCTTGCCGAGATCGAGAAGGACCCAACGCTTGGTGTCGGCGTTAAAAAGGTCCCTCGACCAGTCTATCTAGCTCAACTTGGTGCTCTGATTCGCCCCGCGGCTGGCCTGAAAGTGGATGAAACTCAACTGGCTAACGAAGTGGAGATGGGAATTAACTGTGCTGAGGAATTGATTCGAAAAAAGAAAGGATACGGAACTGAATTAGGTGCGCCGAGTTGACGTTCTTTCCTTGAAGCAACTCAGTCGGTGTGATAGAGGAAAACGCTGTGAATCTCGTCTATGGTTTTGTTGGGCTTCAAAATAACTACGAGCTTGAGGGTTTCTCCGCTAAGCGGCAAGGGGCTCTCAATGCCCTTGTGGCCGGTGCTCCACGTACAGCAGCGCCGTGCGTCGTTCCGACCCTTGATTTGATTCGACCTGACCTTCCCATAGATGTGTTATCGAGGAATTCTTCAAGAACCAGTATTCCACCGATCAGCGTTTTGCGATGCTAAATTCATTGGCCCTCGGAGCAAGGGAATTAGCGTCCCTCAGCGTACCGGCATCTGCCGTCCCTCAGAATCGCATCACGTTTCCCAGCAAAACCCTACCGCTCCACCTTCACCAAAAGTATCTCGAGGATAACGCCGATCCGCAGGTCGTTCCTCGAATCCTCGACGATATCAGCCGGGAAGCTCTCAACCGCGACGCGGAATCTAACGCGGACAAGGTGCCAGAGCTCGTGCGAGAGCGCCGGCTCCGTGTTCAGAAGCCCGCGACGATTACCGAGGTCAACCGCCACAACACGCTCCATACACCGCTGCAACAAAGCACGACTTTCAACCAGGTCGCGGCCCAATATTTTACAGCGCCACTCATCAATCGGTTCTGGCTTTTCTTCCGCGATGAACAGACGCGAGAGGAACGGACGGCGCACCAGGATGGACGCCAGCGATATCAGGGGGCGGGCACTGGCCTCATCCTGAATCCCATCGTTCTGTCACATTTCTTGGCCACGCTCGCAATTCTGGTCCATGCATCCAAAAACGCGCCGGAATGGCTCGCCGTAATTGGTCCAGATGCGTTGGAGCTCGCCGTTACGTTGGGTACGAGACCAGTTTCCTCGATGGAGACAGACGACGACGAGAGAGAGGGCGGCAAGTCCAAAGAGGCCGCCGTCTTGTCCTCGGCGTTGGAACTTGCGCTGGTCGTTTTGGACGGGTGTCTTGAGCTCGATGGCGGACGTGCCTTGGGCTTGGAACACACGGAGTTATTACTCGGCGCCGGTGAATGGGCGACTGCTGTCTTTTCCCTTCTAGACAAAGGGACGAGGATAGAGGGTGGGGGTGGCATCCAAGAAGCTAAACTCAAAAGGGCTGCCGCCGGTGTCCTACTCAAAGTAGACAAATTAACATCGCGATGGCGTAGGTCGATGATTGATGCAGCATAATTTGAATAACCATTCGGGACTGCGTTCTCAACGACGCAACTTGCACATGGCACAAGAGGATAAGATACAAATAGTACAAGCAATTGTAGAGAGGCCAGAGGAAAAGAAGATAATAAGATATAGAATGCGACGACTGAACTCAAGCCTTCTTCGCAGGGGCAGATCGCGGCTTCGGCGCAGCTCGCGGTGCGGCCTGGGGAAGATATGTGTTAGCAAGGGAAAGACGCAGGGGGGTATGAGGTCAAACCTTCTTTGCTGGTGCGGGTTTTGCGGCGGCGGCTTTCGCCTTTGGTGTTGGCTTCTTTCCGACGACAGCCTGGACGAGTGTTAGTTGTGGAGCAACAAGTCGAGGTTGGTGGGGTCGACTGACCTTCTTGGCCTTGCTCGCCGTCGAGGTCGCCTTCTTCGGCGCTGCCTTGGGCTTGCCCGCGAGCTGCTTCTTCGCTGGTGCAGCCTTGGCCTTTGCCGCCGTCTTTGCCTTGGTGGTGGTGGCAGCCTTCTTCACCGGCGCCGCCTTCTTGGCCGCAGGTTTGGCTGCTGCCTTGGAGGTGGAGGCTTTGGGTTTCGCGGCGGGCTTCTTGACGGCGGTCTTCGTGGTCGACTTGGACGCAGGTTTCGCATTCTGGGGTGGGGGACGTCAGTCGACGTCGAGGAAGGAACAGACAACAGACGAACCTCCTTTGACTCGCGAGGTGCTTTCGGGGCCAGCTTGATCGTTCCACTGGGACCCTTCGGCTGCACAAACTTGCCAGCCTCGACGCCAGCAGCGATGGCGCGGTTCAGCTGCGAGATGTGGGCGGGGGTGTTGAGCTTGTACTGGTCTTCGGCGAACTGAAGCACCGATAAGCAGATAGAAAGACGAGCAGCCAAGGCAAAGACGAACCTTTTTGATAGCACTGCGCGACACACCCTGGCGGGTGGGGGCATCGGAGGCGGCAATGCACTCCTATACACAATGTTAGGAGAAGTGAGCTCGAGGCAAGGGTTTAGCGACGAACAAGGATGATATCTCTCCAGGATGGGTGAGCAGGAGCAGGCTTGGATGCGGCTTTCTTCGCTGCCTTTGGTGCAGGCTTGGCTGCCTTTGCTTTGGGAGCGGCCGCCTTCTTGGTCGGTGTCTTGGTCGGCGTCTTCTTCGGTGAGGCAGGCGCCGAGGCAGAGGCGGGGGCGGCGGCGGGGGAGGCAGAGGCAGAGGCGGACATTGTGGTTCGGGTCAAAAGTTGAATCGAACCAAACTTGTGTTGCTCCGTATTTATAGGGGTTTGATTCAGGTCACGCGACCGCGACACGTTGACGCGTTGTTGATTTCCAAATTTGGTAGTGTCTCACGCAAGGTCTCGGTGGTCGAGATAATATTCGCCACAACGATTGACATGGAGGCAAGAAGAAAAACTCGGTTCATACACGGCGTTGGAAAAATAAATTGGTTCAACCTCATACTTCACTTGTGATATTTGGTCGCGAAAGGCTTAACCGACAACCAGGCCTCGTCCAGGACTACAAGTATTTCATCCGCTGCCAGTGGAGAAAGTCAGACACGACGGCCGTAGTTGGCGTCACTCACGAAGAGGTCCCTTTTCAAGGTCGATCAAATTCTATGGGACAAAAAGCAATCAAAAAGACATATTAGGTGACCCTACATCCATTTACCTGTTCAATGTGATCCAAGCTCGAGGCACCTAGATTTAGGTCAGAGAGGAGAAGACATTCGCCGCTGATGAAACTGGCCTATGATTACCGCGTCGCGAAATTCCCGACTCAGTAAGCTATGATGGGAAATCCACCGAAGCGCAACTTCAGACATCTTCAAATTGTACTTGGCAACCACGGGACGGATGGCGGCCAGTGCGTTGAAGTAGGGTTCATTCCAGTACCTTGAGGCATGTTTCAGACCCGGCGGGAGCATCAATGAACATGAGATGACCTGTTGCGATAATTCTTGAAATAAGAAGTTAGGACTGCCGCTTCAAACACGAGAAACACATTTTACCTGGCCCTGGTTCCTCTCTGGGTCGAATCTCGAGCCAGGCTCGGGTTTATCATCCACAGAGGCATATCTGTCAGTGAAGAACCCTCCGGCCACTGGCAAGTTTTTAGTTCAGACTTGTAGGAACGTGAAGAAGCGTACGAGGATTAAATTCATAGAAACTGATTCCGAATTTACGAAGACAAGGTAACAATTCGGGCTCGACTGCGCGGTGGATTGCATTGTAAATGCCCTGATACGCGGTGGGCTGTATATAGCCATTTGCTTTGCAAATGCCCACTATTTCGGCGACCTCCCATCTGTGTCCACGATCAACCCGAGCACCATTTCAGAGCAACAGGACATACGACGCGAAGTTGCTTATTCCGAAGCGTTTGAAGTAGCCCTAAACTAGTTGGAGCAAAAAGCGTGAATTAAGAAAGATCCTACCTCCTGGTGAAGATCGTTTACAGCCCTCAGTGTCACCTCGTATGGCACAGAGCGGTCTGGAGCGTGCAAGTACCACATTTCGAGGGTTCTGACAACATGACACTCGGCGGAAAATGAATGAGAAGGGACGCATACTTGGCGTTCAAGGCCTTGAGAGACGCGGTGAGATGCTTTCGCAGGTCCTGAAGAATATTTGTGTTATTAATAAAGCTAAGCAGTAAACGATCGATTGTAAACTACCTCGGGGGAGTGGGTGATATCGAAACGCGGCTGCGTGTATTATACTTAGCATGCGGAGTCGGACTAGCAGGACTGGATCTTACTGCGAGTTTTGTCTCAATTAACAAGCCCTTTCCCTGCCAGTTGATTTGGCCGAGATACTCTTCGCTGGTTCCTCCACAGTATGTCCGGGCGGAGTCGATTTCCTGGGAAAGAGTGGATACCAGGATTCAATCGGCGCTGTAAGTAGCCAACCTTGTGCCCATGCTTCAGAAACACATCGAGTATCGCCTCTACATCGTTCAACTCATGAACCCTTGCACCCTCTTTGCCGGCGGCGCCAAATGTCATCGACCCCTTCAAGATGAGCGAAAATAAATATAATTCAAGTCCGCCATACCATGACAATATTGAGCGCGCTCGTTGGAGATGCCATGGTGGTGGTCAAGTCCGAGTCTCGCGGAGTCGATTTTTGTGACGTGCGTGATACGCTGTCCAATCCGAACGGGCATGTTTGCGAGACTCAGATTATCGCGACGGCTGCCCCGCCTTTCTGCGCTCTCAAGCCGCCCCATATCCACCACTCTGCCCAAAAGATCCGATGCCCTCTTTATTGTTCGTGCCCGTGTTCTTGCTTGTCGAATATTTCTTACTCTCGCCTCCATAGCATCGTGACACGACCTACAACAACCCCCAGGTCGGTTTACAAGCCCAGAGCGCCATCTATATCTGGGCTCAAGTTGTCCCTCGTAGATAGCCTTCAAATTCAACCCCCAGAACTTGAAGCGCGCAGAGGAGATCATTTCTCACTACCCATCTCAATACAAGAAAGCCGCTGTCATTCCCTTGCTCGACCTGGGCCAGAGACAAAACAAAGGATGGACGAGCATCAGCGTTATGAACTACGTGGCCGAGATGCTGGAGTTACCCCCAATGCGCGTTTACGAGGGTCGCAACATTCTACACCATGTTTAACCGGTACGTGATGCATTCACTCTTCTTTCGGCTCACCGCTTACTTTCTGCAGGGAACCAATAGGTACTAACTTCGTGCAGGTCTGCACAACGACACCGTGTATGCTGCGCGGCTCTACCGAGATACTTAATACCACCTGCGCACATCTCGGCGGGCTGAAACCGGGCGAGACGACGAAGGATGGCAAGTTTACCGTAATTGAGGTGGAATGCCAGGGCGCGTGCAGCAATGCACCCATGATGGCCATCAACGATGATTTCTACGTGAGTGCCCGACCTTTTCTCATCCAAACTCACGATTTTAATGGAGGTGTAGGAGGATCTAACTCCCGAGACGACCAAAGCGATTCTGGATTCATTTGCCAAAGGAGAGAAACCCAAACCTGGCCCACAGAGTGGTCGGCAAACGAGCGAGAACTCGGCGGGCCTCACTGCCCTTACGAGCAAGGTGCGAAAGCTTTGCCATAACCAGACACCGCACTGACTTGTTCAAAGCCATATGGTCCAGGCGAATTCTGTCTACCCGAATTCCAGTAGAATACTAATTTATTTCGTTGCCACCGAGAACTCGAGCCTTCAGTCATCTCCCTCTCCATCATCATATCCATGTTTACCCTGACCACCATCGGGCAGTCTTTCAATGATGTAACTAGGAAAAGGAGTTGGTCATTAAGCAACTTGACCTACTGCGATGCTTACTCTATTTCTTCCTTGAGATCCTGACAATAGCGATCTAGGATTTAAAGTGAGTTTGTTTGTGGAGGAAGTATTTGGCTTCATGTTTACCAAGCGGAAGGTCGCCAGGGTCCGACCCTACGGTCGAGGTCAGCTAAACTTGCGCAGCAGGAGAATCGGGCCACAAACCGAATGGCATCTCGATCTCATCTGCTATGCCTTCGATACCCTGGGCGAAGTGATTCAGTATAGCCCGCCAGGTTCATTGCCAGTGTGCCTACCATAAACGTGAAAGCAACGACGGTTACAAGCGGGATTGTTGCCCAACCAAGCTCTTTCACGAGTGTTAAAGGGAGGGCGAACAGATAGAGAGTTACGCATTGCTTCAGATGTATCCCATCTGAAAGAAGGTTCGTATCGCCTAGAAGCAAACACCAAGGTAGACAAAACGCACAAGAAGGTGGGATTGGGGTGTTAGCAACCCGCTCCATGGAGGTCATTTGATCCACCATGCTCTGCACTCTGCGGGCACAGTTTAAGTGACGGATTTCGACATGAAATGGAGAAAAACCCACAGTCCAGTCATCGCATTCGTACCTGGACAAATCATATATATATGAGCGCGAAAGAGAGCCATGGGTGAAGGAGACACACCCGCAGGACCAACCGTCTCCAGGAAACCTTCTCGACGAAACTGGAACAACAGTCGCGTTATTTCATGCGCGATACTAGACCGCGAATTGAACAGAATCGCAAAAATGATGGATAACCAAACACGCACGCGAGCGGGAGGGGCATCGACGCCTCATCTGCGAATGGGTGGAACTCGACCGTGCGATGAGTTCCACCCAGCAGTGGAGTAGTGGAGCTAACTTGCTGTTTACTGCGTTTCGGTCGTACGCGTTTGGTTGCGTCCGACTTCATGGTGTTGTTGATGGTGTCGGTGGACGTTCCGGTCCCGTTGACGAGGCCGAGTGAGTTGGACCTCGTCGCTGCATACGAGCCGCTCGCCGATGTGTGCTGCGTGTTGAACCCGACCTCGTCCGCCCGGATGAAAGATGTCGGTAAAACGCCCTGATAGTCTTCCCAGTGCATCCCGTCTTCACCGCGCAGGTAGTGCTTGAAATTCTGTTTGAGTTTCGAGTGGTGAGAGACGCACATAGTCTTACCTTGACAGAGAATACAAAAGAGAGGCAGAGACGCAACATCTCTGTCTTTTTGCGTCGGAGCTGCTGTTCTGTCAGGTCGGTGACGGGAGTCTTGCCTTGTACGTGGAGGGGCTGGTCGTCAGTGGGGGGAGCGCGACTTGAATCCAGACAAGTCGGGTTAGATTCCGGACGTTGGATGTCATGGTACCGAAGCATTTGCGGCCCTCCCAGTAACGGTCATACGAGGTTCTACCACAAATTGAGTTATCGGAGAAACCTGGAGGACGAAAACCTGCCCATTACTGAACAAAACAGTCAGGACGCGCCGTACGGGTCAACAAAGGCGGGGACTTGCCGGAAGACGAGGATAAGACCGACCTACACGTGAAATGAGAAAGACGCGATGATTATAGAGATGGAAAGCACGCACCACCACGGAAAGTAGTGGGACAATACTGAACAGTGAATTGCTGAGCGCCACCGAATGATAGAGAACCTGCCCCCACTTGCCTATTCGTTAGAGAGAAGGTGTAGCCTTTGTGATTGGCATAAGCAACTCCAGTTGCAAATAAGGTCACTGTCAAAACTGGGCCAAAAATCCTGCTTATTATCTGGAACAGTGGTTGAGCAAGGAAGCAGATGGCTGTTGGAGCGCAGACATACGCTCCCTTTAACTCGAAAGACATCTGGGAGCCACGAATACTTGAAAGATATTGAATTCCCGACATAACGACAAGATTATTCTTACTTTGCGCAGGTGCCGCCGTTTTATTGGAGGCTACAGACTCGTTCAGGAGCAGGAAGGTCAGGAGAAGGCAGCATACCCTCAGTGAAGGTAGCACCGATGAAAAGGTCGTTTTATTCGTGCGACTGGTCATCGAGCCTCCCACAACGAACTTGAACCACAGAAAGAGTCGAGTAAGAGTGACAAGTCAAGTTGCCGACACAGAGTCGGCCATCAGACCCTGTAAGCAGCCGCATTTGGCTTTCACTCCTATCTGGTTCAAATTCAAGGTAGACTTCCGGAAACCGTCTTACCCTCTTTCAACCAACACAAATACGGGCTTCGTGTTTCCATTGCAACTTTTATCCACCCGCTCTTGCAGATATCGGCTGATGTCAGACATCCCAGCATCCGGAGTTCGTGAAAATTTGAATGCCATTATACTGAATTATTATACACACAAATTCTTAGCCAGCGGGATCTCCTCCTCAGGAAAAAAATCAATTTTAAAAGCTTGCAACGTGGAAAGGTGAAAAGTGCAGTTCATCGAGCTGATAGCGTGGCGACGTGACAGGGGAGGGCGCCCAAAGCGAAGAACGAATGAGAACCGGGGATGCGAGAGCTTGACCAGGGCGCGTTTCGGGAGTGTAAGGTGACGCGCACGCATGTGAATACGATAATCGTCGAGGAACATGTTTAGGCGATGAAGGTGGCGCGATCAGCGAAAACCGCCTCGTGAGGTTGCAGATGGGGGAGTCGTCGGCGGGTGTGCGCATAGGCGAGGTATTTTCATCGACTCTAGGAGATCTGAGTCGTGGACAGAGCGCGGGGCTCCATTGCCAGTGACGATTACGGTCTCGCTTGGATGGTGTGCCCTTGTGAGAGGCGGGTGGGTGGAAGGGTGTGTCAAGTACTCGGTTGGCAGGTGTAAATGGGCTGGAGAATTTGCTGAGATTGGGAAGCGGGCTCTTGATAGATAGGATAAGCGGAGAATCGCGGTGTGTGGTGGATGATGGACGATTGTCAATAGAGGCAGATCGACGTGCGGAAATTGAGGGAACGCAAGAGGTAGCCGAGACAGCAGGACTCGGAGAATTGGAAGCAGGCGAAAGGGAGGCAGCTAGAGGAAATTAGAAACAAGGACCGATGTACACGGTTCAAGTGACCTTTGGAGTATCGCAGCGCGTGAATCTGTGCGTTTATCTGTCTCCTTGGGTGAAGACTGTGCTGTTTCTTGGCCATATAGACGCGTATGAATCTGGATTGTTCTCGCACGCGGTTGTGACGCGGCCGATGTATGGAAAGCGCTACAACGCGTTAACGCATTGAGGGAGGCCAGGATGAGGCCAACAACATACCATGGAGGAACAAGGAGCCGGAATGGGGAGACAAGGGCCGGGGGACGCGACGGGGGTGGCTCATGGGCATTTTGACTGTGGTGGTTCCGGTCAAGAATAGTTTCTCACGGACGCGTCGCAAAATAAGTTTTCTCTATCACAGCGCCAGTCTGCCATCGAACGCGGGTCTCGGGGTTAAAAACCAGGCATTGAATAGAGGGACCGATGCTGGGGTTAATTGGCTCCTGCCATCGCGTGAACCGAAGTCAATGTGTACGCACATGGCACCATCTTCACCGGACAAGTCCCCGCGCTCTTCTTCTCTTACAACCAATTCGGTCCCACCACCAGAAACCCTTTGACTCTGCCATGGCCCCGCTCGCTCAAGATAAATACAGGCTCCCTGTCCACGTCCAACCCACTCATTATGAGGTCTCCGTCTTCACTGACACTAAAGCGTTGAAGTTTGGCGGTTTCGTCAATATCAGGCGAGCAAACCCAACCAGGACTTGCTCGCATCCTCATCCTTCACCTAGCCTCGATATACATGAAGAAACCTCAGCAATCGAACTCAATGTCAACGATCTAGACCTCGGTACTGCGTGCGTATCATCTCGGGGGTCCAAAACTTGGTCCTGAACGACCCGTCCAGTACCATCTACTCCGATGGTTTGCAGTCGGAGCAGCTGCAGTCCGGCCAGTCCGTCGACAAGGACCAGCAGCGCGTCACGTTTACCTTTCCCACTGCTTTACCGACTGGATCCAAGGCACAATTGAAAGTGGCCTTCAACGGGCTTCTGAGGGACACCATGACCGGATACTATATCTCTACTTGGGAACAAGACGGCCAGAAAAAGAACTATACGCTCACTCAATTTGAGCCCACCGATGCCCGTGCCGCATTTCCCTGCTGGGATGAGCCTTCGTTGAAAGCGACCTTCGCTATCACCATGGTGTCGTATGCCGACACCGTGAATCTCAGTAATATGCCTGCAATTTCCGAGACGATTTACAAGCCCGGAGCGACCGCAGAGACGCCCGAGATGGACAAGATGCTGTCTTCGCTCCCCACTGGGCACGAGTGGAAAATCACCCGGTTCCAAACCACCCCACCAATGTCCACGTACATAGTCGCATTTGCGAACGGTCCATTCGTACACGTCGAGCAAAAGGTCACTCTGCCGTTGAGCGGCAAAACAGTCCCACTCCGCATCTACGGTCTGTGACACCACTTCAATCCAATCCACACTGACTCCGTTTAGCTACCCCCGATGTCATCCATCAGACGTCGTTCGCCCTCGATGTCGTTGCAAAAGTTCTCCCCATCTACGAGACCGTGTTCGATGTCGACTTTCCGCTTCCTAAACTTGATACCCTCGTGGTATGGAGGTGTTTAAATTATCTTCTCGACAATGTTTTTGAAATAGATCGCGTTAGGCTTCGGACTTTGATGCAGGTACATATTTCCTTCGCCTTGACCTCCCACGAGCTGACTCCCCAACCTAGGCGCTATGGAGGTTCAATTTCAATGTCTGCTACAGATACACCTTTTAACACTCCATGCAGAACTGGGGATTGATAACCGGTCGCACGACAGCCTTGCTGCTCGATCCAGCCAAAGCCGACATCAATGCGAAAAAGAATGTAGCCATAACCCAGAGCCACGAGGTGGCGCACATGTGGTAAGTCAAGCCTCGCGATATGATATTCCGGACGGCTGGACACTCGTCTAGGTTCGGTAATATCACAACCATGCGCTGGTGGGACAATCTCTACCTCAATGAAGGTTGGTCCATCGCGCGTCCTCCTTACACTTCTCTCACCACCTAGCAGGTTTCGCAACCTTGGTTAGGGCCTTCTCTATCCGCTCGCATGTATTAACGTGGCAAGGACTTCTCAGATGGGCGAAGTTATCATATTGAGTGAATACTGCGGCCTTCTTCACTACTTGACCTTCGCTAACGAGACTCCCGTTCAGACAAGTAAGCTGCGTCGATCGTACGCCTGACAGGTGTTTATCCTTCGTAGGATCTTCCCCGAATGGAAGGCGAATTCAGAGTTCATCTCGGACCATCTGAGCAGCGCACTTGCTCTGGATGCTAAACTGTCCTCGCATCCAATCGAGGTTGAATGCCCAGACGCAAACCACATAAACCAGATCTTTGACGCGCTTTCCTACTCCAAGGCGGCTTCCGGTTCGTTTTCTTTCCAAATTTCGTGCATCCCGTGTCAACTTTTTTCTGGCCTCAAGTACTTCGCATGCTCTGCGACTACGTAGGGGAAGGTGCGCCCATTATCTCCGCACTGTGTCTGGACATCAATTCTCGTCTATTTCCGAAGAAAAGTTCCTCAAAGGCGTTTCCCTTTACCTCAAGAAGAACCTGTACAAAAATACTGTGACTAATGACCTCTTTGAGGGCATCTCTTCCGCTACCGGTATGTCAGGAAACCACTGCTCGAATATGCTCTGATTTTGCAAGGCGTCGACACGGTTCGGCTAATGGACAATTGGATCAAAAAGGTAAGCTCTCAACCCTAACCCTACGTTCCGGACTAGACTGTTCGCAGCAAGGATTTCCAGTCATAACAGTGACCGAGAACGCCAATGGTATCCACCTCCGTCAGGACCGTTTTATTGAAACGGGTCAAGTCGACCCCAAGGAGAATGAGACCATATGGTATTTATTGTGGTAGATCCATCCAAGCAAACAACACCACTCACCAGAAATTGCAGGAACATTCCATTAAGCATTCTTACAGCTGATTCGAACGGCGCCGGGAGGATAGATAAATCGGCGATTCTTGAGGAAAGGGAAAAGGACATTGTTGTCGATACCAGCGGTGGCTTCAAGCTCAATGCCGGCACAGTTGGCGTCTGTATGTTATTTCGCTTCATGCATATTCTAGGCTGCTGATATTCCTATCCAGACCGAGTTTTATACACCCCTGAACGTCTCGCGAAGATCGCGGCAGAGGCAGCCAAAGAGAACTCCATCTTCACCCTCGATGATAGGATGGGGATAATTTACGACGTATCGGCATTGAGCAAGGCGGGCCTCGCCAAGGTCAGCGACGCGCTGACTGTGGTTGACCTATGGTCGAACGAGAAAGAGTGTAAGCTCATTTCACCTCTGCACAACCTCGATGACCCTGAAATCCATCCAGACTTGGTTTGGTCCAGCCTGTCGCAAACTCTCCATTCGTTGATATTCACTTTCTGGGAGAGTCCGCACACGGTTGATATTCTCCGTGCATTCGTCCGGGTAAGAGCTTGCTCCACTTGTTGCAATATATGCTTAATTTCCCTAGTCTCTGTTCGTTCCCATTGTTAAAAGACTGGGTTATGAATACGCCGCTGATGAGCCCACCGATGTTACTCTTTTGCGGACGCTTGCCATCTCATCCGCCTTCGGTGCTAAGGACCAAAGGTATGCTCAATAGCCTGCCTTGCTGCTGGAGCTAACCCGGCACACATAGTGTTATTGACGAGATGAGGAGCCGGTTTACCCATTATCTGGAGACTGGCGACGACTCGAAGATTCCTGCGGACTTGCAGTCTACCATATTCATAGCTGTACGTCCAAGCGTCACTTGCGCGACTTGACCTTGATATCCATCAGGCTGTCAAATATGGCGGACCAGCTGAGTATGAAGCCATCATTAAGATACAAGAAAAGCCTCCGACTCCTACAGCTCGCCTGTATGAAATGTCTCCATCTTGATCCTCAATCTTTCTAATGTACTTTTTTCAGTGCTGCAATGTAAGATCGTTCAAGGGCAAGGATTTAGCACTAACCATGATGTTTCCAGTTACGCCATGGGCAGTACCCAAGACCCGGTTCTTTTGGAGAAAACCTTCGGTCTTTTTTTTTCTCTTCTTTTGTTGAGCGTTTGGGTTAACGAGAACAGGTTACATCCTGACCAAATCGCGGGATCAGGATATCATGTATTTCTTCCGCGGTCTTCAGGGCAACAATCTTGCCAAGAAAAAGTTGGCTGAATTCTTCAAAGAGAACTATGCCACGGCGAGTTTCATTCTTGACGCTATAGGTTACGCTAACAACATTTTTTGCAGTTCATGAAACGCTTCGAGGGAAATTTCACCATCAAATCCCTTGTCTCGGTCAGTATCGCCGCCCCGCTGTCCAATTTTTGTTCAACTTTTTCGACTGTAGACTTCTTTTGGAGCCTTGTCAACAAAGGCCGATTGCGACGACATGGAGGCATTTTTCAAGGACAAAGACACCGCAAAGTACAACATGGCGTTGGCTCAAACTCTCGAGACGCTCCGTACCCGTGTTGCGTACATCGAGGTATGTTGAGGTTCCACAACCGAGCCTGTCTGACACCGTTCCCAGCGCTCTGCGGACGATTTGAACGACTGGCTCAAGAAGTGGGAGAAACGGTCAAAGCTCTAAATATTTTAGATTACTTGAAACGTTGTCGGGTCGTAGCAATACGAGAAGCGTAGAACAAATACAATTGTACAGCATCGGAAGCGATTAAAAGTACAGTAGGTTATACAACAACAGAGAGGTCATAGAAGAAGAAAAACAGCACCGTCTATTGCGCCTGCGCCTCCTGGTCAACAAACTCCATGGCCTCTTCTCGCTTGATCGCCCGGATCGAAGACACTTTCTGGCTGTTGAAGAGGACACCGTAGAATTTGTCCGCAGTGACCAGCATCTCCGGTCGGAACGTCGTTGTAATAAACTGAGCACTGGAGGCCAGCGATTTGATCATTGCTAGGAGGATGTCAGCGTGGGAATTATGGGAATTCATAAGGTGGTATTCTCACCAGTTACTGCGGTACGATATTGAGCATCTAGATTGGCGTCGATCTGAAGCAACATTAGGGCGAGCGCAAAGTAAGTGGACAGGGCTAAACACCTCATCAAATAGATAAAATGGTGCGGGGTCGCATTTTTGGATGGCGAAGACTGTGGCGAGGGCCACAAGTGATTTCTGGCCACCTGAGAGCTGTTGTATCCGCAATCCCTCGTCGTCTTTGGAGTTGAAGGAGACCTGCACGACTATAAGATGGTCGGCCAACACAATAAACGTAGTGCGCACTTTAATTGAGACGCCGGTATAATTATCGATGCTACTCTGTTGCGTCTCATCCGCTTCCTCGTCGACATCCTCATCCTAGAAGCCTGATCAACACCAGACAAGATCAAGTCGACGACACGTACCTGATCAATCCTCCGCTGGATAATTAACCGGCCACGTCCCGCCGGGACCAGCTTCTCGAACACCTCCTCGAAATTACTTGCGACCCCCTTGAATGTGCGCTCAATCGCCTCGTCCTTACGCTGGTCCAGCACCTCGACAAGCTCCTCGATCGACTCCGCCGATTTGTCCAATTCTTCGCGGCGCTGAAGCAGCTGGTCCCGCTGTTTCGTAAAGTTCGTGTACTGCTCAAACGCTTTCTTGTTGACGTGCGCAAACTTTTTGAGGCCCTCATTGACTGTATGCAGTTTCTTCACCAACTGAATGCCGGCTGTTAGCCCAGTCAACCGAACAAGGAGAGACTCACCCGATCCAGCTTTTCGCTCGTGTATTTTTCGAATGCCTCCTCGGGCAGCACACCAAGGTCGCGGATGTTCCGGTTACACTCTTCCTTCCGCCCAGAGAGCATTTGCCGCTTGGCGAGATACCGCTCAGTAGTCTTCTGCTGCCGGGAGATATTACGACTATCTTCCGTCTGCTGGTTCTGGATCTTCTCAAGCGACGAGCGGAGCGTCACCATCTCAGCCTGGAACCCTTCAATCTCCTCCTCCATGTCTTTAACCCCAGTCAGAGAATAATATGTCAAAGTGAAAACAGCACTTGCCTTGCGTCTTCTTCGTAAGTGATTGAATTGAGTTATTCAGAGTCCGCAGCTCTCTGGTCCGGGTCTCGAGGTCATCTGTCGGGGTAGAATCGTCGCCCGGGTCGGCGAGCTCATCAACCTTGGACTTGAGTTCGTCCCGTCGCCGGCGTAACCGCTCGTTCAACTCGATCTCAATCGCGTTCTTTCTACCCTCCAGCTAGAATGATGTTAGAAAGTATGCTGAGAGATCGAGGTGATACCTGCCTTGTTCTTGCTCTTCCCCAGCTCAACCATATCCTTTCTACGCTTCTCGACCTCGTCCGTAAGACTAACAACATCGTCCTCTTCCTGATCCGTGAGCCCTTTAGTAAGCGGACTGCTCATCTCGTTATTGTACCCCGCCAACTTGGCGTCCAGCGAGCTAAGCTCCGCCTCGAGCTCATCCTGGTCGCGCTCCAACTTCGCCGCACGCTCCTTGAGCTTCTCTTTCTCCTTCGTCAACGCCGTCCCCTCGTCCATCAACCGGTCCCGCGACTCGCGAATCTGATTAATCTGGAGCTGGTGCACCTGAATCTTTCCCCCAACCTGGGTGATCTCCTGCTCAATGCGCAAGATCGCGACCTTGACCTCCTTCGATCGTGCATCCTCCACCTCCCACTTGGCGCGCCACGACGTGACATTCTTGACCGCCTCGATGCGTGAGCGCTTGACGTCGTGGAAACCGCCCGTCAGCGCCCCCTTGCGGTCGACCTTGTCGCCATCAATAGTGATCGTATTGATGCCATGACTCTTGACGTAGGCAGCGGCGATGGTGAGGTCGCGACAAACGCACGTCTTGCCGAATACCTGCTGGAACGCCTTCTCATGCAAGGCATCGTACTTGAGCTGCTGGAGGATCGGGATGGCGTCCTGTGCATTGGGCATCGTCGCGTGCGTAGGCTTGAGGCGGTTGAGGGGCATGAAGGTGACACGGCCCGTCTTTTCCTTGAGCATCACGTCGAGTACCTTGGAGGCGGTCTCGTCTGTGTCGACGACGACGTGGAATAGGCTACCAGGACGATCAGTTGCGCAAGAATATCAAACAATGCAGCGCACCTGTTACCCGCAGTTAGTTCAACGGCGATGTTGAACTTTTGGTCGGTGATCTCAAAAAGACGGTACAACGGGCCATAGACACCTTCGAGCTTGTACCGCTCTGCAATCTTGTCAACGGCGCCAAGACCAGAACCGGTGTCCTTGTCCATCATCCCGGCGAGGGCTCTCTCTGCCGTTTTCAGTTCACTTGCGGCTCTGCCGACCAAACTTTCAAGCTTCGTATCCTCACGCCAGAGATCTTTCCTTTTTTCCGTCAGCTCCGACTGTTTCTCCTTGAGCCCAGCGATATCCTCCGTAAGACCCTTGGACTTTTTGCGCCCATCCTCAATCTTGCTCTGCACCCCAGCGATCTGGGCATCGATTTCACCGAGCCCCTTTTGCGCCTGGCGCAATTCGACCTTGGTCGTCTGCAAGGCGGCAGTCTGTGAAGTCTTGTACGCATTCATTGAGGTGATCTCCTGCTTGAGAAACGCGTCTCGCTCGGCTTTGGTGCGGAACTTGGCACCGCGGCCTTGCTTCGCGAAGAGCGAGCCGAGCCGCGCATTCGCCTCGTCGAGAGCGCGGCGTTCAGTAGCCTCGCGCGCGCGCGTCGACTCCCAGTCAGGCAGGAGCGCAGCGAGCGACGCCTCGCGGGCAGTGATCTTCTCCTCCACCTGTTGCAGCTCCGCGTCGTATTCGTCACGCTTGCCGCCCGCGCGGGCATCCGCGGTCTGCAGGTCGCGCACAATGCATTCGATCTCGGTGCGCGTGCGGATAAAGTCGGTGAGTTCTGCCTGAGCGTCCTGACGCGTGACGCTGATAGTCTCGAGGGAGTGCTTAGCCTCGGAGAGAGCTTTTTCAAGGTCCTGGATTTCTTTTTCGCGCTCGTTGAACTTCTTGCGGCGCTCATTTGCACCGTGGATGTCGGCGCGGCGGTCCTCTTCGATCTCCTCAAGGGCTTCGCCGACCTCCTCGAGTTCGCGCTGGTAGAGGGCGTACTCGAGGCAACGGCGGTCCTTGTCCTTGTCCTGGAATTCCTTGAGCTCCTCCTTTTCCTCCTCGAGCTCTGCGAGGCGAGACTCGATGTATTCGATGAGTTCGTTGATCTTGGTACGCTTCGCGTCGGTCTCTGCCATGATGCGAAGGGACTCTGATCGGCGTTGCTCATAGACTTTGGTGCCGGCAACCTCCTTGAGGAGTGCGAGACGCTCGGTATCTTTCGCGTTTGTCAGGGCGGTGATCTGCAGGAGATGAGGGCGAATGCAAGGGAATATTTGGTGTGGCGCGACGCACTCGGCCCTGGGGAACAATATAGTAAGGGTTGGACTTGCTGAAGCCCGCGCTCTCAAGGAGATTCATGACGTCTGCCTTGCTTGCGCTCTTCTTGTCGAGGGAGTACTCGTCCTTCTTCACACCGATGGTGCGGCGGAGGATGAGCTCCTCATGGCCAGTGGGGAAGCGGTTGTCGGAGTTGTCAAAGACGATTTCGACGTAGGCGGAGAGGGTGGAGGTGACTGCGACGCCTTCATGGAGCAGAGCCTGGCGCTCTTCCTTGGACATGGAGGTGTACGCGTCGGACAGAACGAAGCGGATGGCGGCGAAGAAGTTGCTCTTGCCGGAGCCATTTCTGCCGACGACGACGTTGTGGCGAGGAGAGAAGGGCTCGATATTTGTCTGGTCGCGGTACGACTTGAAGCCCTGGATGGTGAGGGTCTTTATGAACATCGCGTAGAGGGACGCGTCTGAGGGTGCAGGGAAACACGGTCAAATATCGCCCTCCTCTCCCCATCATCCATGCCTGCCTTCGACCCAGTTCGCGATGCTGTACTCAACTCCCCATTGACCCCCTCTCAACCCCTCGCCTTTCTCAGCTCACCGCGGACACCCTCCAGTGCCCAATCTCATCCACCGACTCCCCAGACACCGTCGCGTGCCCTCCCCGCCCCGACGCGTCGCCCCACAGACCTCGCAGCCCTCCTCAACGCAGATCCCCCGCGAACATCTACAATAGCCCATCTCCTCCGCACAGACGGCGACGACCGTCTCGCAGCCGCGCCTACAATCCGCAAAACGGTCCTCAAGTACAGTCCCCGCAACCGCATCACTCCTCCCGACACCATTCTCCGACCCATGTCCCAGGCGGAGATGGAAATGTACAGATCTTACCAGGGCAAGGGCGCGGCACGTCTAGGAAAGCGCAAGCGCTCGCCCCAACCTGAACCTGAACCCGACCTCGAACAGCCGCCTGTGAAAAAACTGGCTGGCGACGTCGGTGTCGTGGTCGATCATTGTATGTCGTCTCTGCACATACGTATCCCGACCATTCTCTTGACATCTATATCATCAAGACAACACCCGTCCCGAGGTCGGCGTGGCCCAGCGCGAGACCTCCCCCATCATCGGCCTCAAAAGCTTCAACAATTGGGTCAAGTCTGTACTCATTTCCCGCTTCGCCCACCCCGTCCTTGCCGCAAGCAAGGTCGTTGGCCGTCCAACAAGGCGCGGCAGAGGTCCTGACATCTCCCCCCGCGGCAAGGTCCTCGACATGGGCTGTGGTAAAGGCGGCGACATGACAAAATGGGGGAAGGCCCGTGCCGCAGAGGTTTTTGGCGTCGACATCGCCGCCGTCTCCGTTGATCAGGCGCGCGCACGCTGGGAGCAGCTCCGGCCCTCTTTCGACGCGACGTTTGCGCCCTTGGATTGTTACACCGAGCCACTCTCCAAAGCCTTCGCCCCAGCAAAGCTTGCGACGCCATTTGATGTCGTCTCAATGCAGTTTTGCATGCATTACGCCTTTGAGAGTATACAAAAGGCCCGCTGCATGCTCGAGAACGTCAGCCGCTGGCTCCGGCCTGGCGGTGTCTTCATCGGCACCATCCCCAACGCCGACCAACTACTGTCCGTGTGCGGATTCAGGTCCTTCGCCACATTCAAACTGACGAGACTTTGTAGACAAAACCTTGCCGGCATCCCGCCAGATGCTCCGGACCTCACCTTTGGCAACTCTGTCTACAAGATACGCTTTGAGGAGCGCGCGCAGGCGCGCCCACCCCTCTTCGGGCATAAATACTGGTTCTACCTCAAAGACGCCGTCGAGAACGTTCCCGAGTACATCGTGAGATGGGACAACTTTGTGCAGATGGCGGCAGATTATGGCCTGCAGCCCGTTTACAAGGAGGAGTTTCACGATGTGTTTTCGGAACACCGCGAGCATCCCGAGTTTGGTCCGCTAATGGTGCGCATGAAGGTTGTGGATGCGAATGGTGAGAGCTCGATGGACGAGGACCAGTGGGAGGCTGCTAGTGCGTTTCCAATTCGTTTCGCTCTCTTTTCCATCTAACCCCCGAGATAGATATCTATATCGCCTTTGCTTTTGAGAAGCGGTGAGCTGTAATTAATGTTTATTTAGAGCGTTATAATCCCAGTGTAAGATCTGCGAGACGGAGAACGAACTTGCTCGAGTTCTGGTATAGTACTTGGGACTGTAACAACGGTATTTCCGCGCAAGGACATGAAGGCATTCAAAATCTTGAATCAATGGCGCGACTCGGTCAACTTTTTCCCCCCCAATTTCTTTTTTCGTTCGAGGGATAAAAATCATTCAGTGTGGATGTGAAGTACAGTACAACGAGGGACACGACTCAAGACCCACGGTGAAGCAACGGAACTCCACTCTCGAGCTCGCTGTAAGCCGTGTGCTCCGCGTCGAATAGGATCGGGGATGGGGCGGCGGCAAGCGCGATGTAGTTCTTTGCCTCGGGCGAGTCTTCATATGATGACAGGCCCTGCTGTTCCTGGGCAAATTGGCGGCGCAGAAGTGCAAGCCCACCAAAGTACAGGACGGGCAGAATGAACGCCCAAGCGGCCCACAAGTCATGGCACCAATGCGGCATGTCCTGCTTGCCCATGCGCATCGACCACTCTCCGAGACCACTGCGAACCTGCAGGAACGCAAGCGCGATGACGGAGATGCCGAGCACAACATGGAGGATGTTGGATGGCGGATGTGGTGCCCGTCCCGGGACCGCGCGTTTCGAGTGGATATACCGCCCGAGGAAGAGTTGGGCAATGTACAAACCGAAGAGCAATACCCCGCAAATCTGAATGCGTGAGCGAACGGTTTGGGAGAAAGAGGATGCACGTACCTGGTGCGCGTCAGCAAAATGTTTGGCTTGACGGTCGAGCACCGCGAGTGGGCCGAGGATCCATCCGGCAGCGATGACGGGCAACGCGATGCCAAAGTTGATGATCTTGTGCGCTTTGAACCAGCGCGGCGTCAAGGTCCGCCCAAATCGCGCGACGAGAGAACCCGTCGGGAGGAGGAAGAGGAATCCGACGGAGAGGAGCAGCCCGTGCCAAATGAGTTTCTGGTAGCGAGGGAACAGTTCAAGCGCGTCGGACGGCACCTCGGTTTCGCTGATCAACTGAGGGACGGCCAGCTTCATGTTTACAGTCCCAGCAACATAGTGGCCGGTGAGATCGGCCGAAGGGTCAGAGTCCGGTTTACGCAGGGAGTAGGCCCAGATTATCTGCCCGGGGTACGGGTTGGTCTTGTTCACTGGGATTTGGAACGCGGTCGTAGAGTAGTTCCCCTTGTGCCACTGGGAACCGTTAGAAACCAGTATGTGCAATTATAGGCCGACGAACTGATGTGACTGTCGGTGGGACCATAGTAGCGACCCGTGGGGGATTTGGTTCGAGTACCGGCTCAACGTGGCCCACTCCATAGCGCTGGGAAAGAATGGGAGAACCGTCTTCGCTATCCCAAATTACCACCATGTGCGTGTTCTTCATGAGACGACCGAAACCCCTGAAAGAGGTCAGGGCCGGGATGCTTCAAGGACGCACAAAACTCACAATCCGACCCAGCCAAATGGTTCGAATATGGGAGTCACCTACGGGATTGAATACCAGTGTCAAATAGCGAATGCAGGTGTTACCTCGTCTAGATATTGGGCAACTTAGGACGATTCAAGATGCAAGGATGCACACACTCACAGGTCATGATCTCATCGGTGCTCGTAATATTGAGACAGAAGAAGAGATTGCACCCTGTTCTAGTTGAGCTAGGGCGTCGGGGAGAGGCAACTTTCTGACGCACCCGAGTCGCCTGTCGAAAAGGCACTGACAAAGGAGAGGCCTTGGAGCCATAGCAGTAAGAGTAAACCAGAAAGCCGGAAGGAGAGCATCGTTGCGGGGAGAAAGCACACCGACGCACCACGGTCGCCGACTTTATAATAATCTTCATGAGTAAACGGAGGAAACTTGGTTAGTTCTATTGGTTAGATCCGTACGCAATTCGTGTGAAGCGCGGCGGTAGTGGTCCAACGATATTGCCCGAAACTGAAAGGCGTGCGAGTGAAACGATGATGCCGAGCGAGTGTACTCGGTGCCTCTTGAAATAACGGTACCGCTCTCCCATCGCTGTGAGTGTTTTAAGCTGAGGCCTGAGAATGAAACGGAACGGCTTTTGAATTCTTCTAATACAATGACACGTGATCGCGCGTCGACTTTGCGCAAATTTTCTATGTTTGTCGCGAGGAACTGAATGCAATTTACTCGAAGATCCACGACTCCATGGCGCTGGTGTATTGAACAACACCCTCGGGGAACCAACTGGAAACATAGTGAGGCGCGATCGCGTGAAAACAGAAAGCCCTTACAGCTTGATCTCCTTCTCAGCGCTCTCGACAGAGTCGGAGCCGTGGCAGATGTTGCGGCCAACAGCCAAGCAGAGATCGCCGCGAATGGAGCCTGCAGTAGAGTTGAATCGTTGCCCCTGCGGGGATGCCGATACTAACCGACGGCGGACTGCAAAGGGTTGGTTGCTCCGAGCATGACACGCCCGGTCTTGACGGCGTCAAGTCCCTGCCAAACCATGGCGACAACGGGGCCCGAGGCCATGTACTTGATGAGGCCCGGGAAGAAACCCTTGCCCTTGAGATCGGCGTAATCTGCGGATGGATTAACGGTGAGGATATGACGAGGGCGATGGATCGTACGGTTCTCGAGATGCTCGGTGGTAGCATGGACCATCTTGAGGGCAACGAGCTTGAAGCCACGCTCCTCGAACCTGGTGATGATCTTGCCGACCAAGTTGCGCTGGACGCCGTCAGGCTAGAGAGCTGAGAATCAGCATCTGGCTTCATCGACCTTAATATCCGGATTACCTTGATCATGATATAGGTGCGCTCGTGGATAGACATGGTCTGGACAGGGTCTGAATATAATCGCAACCTGAGGCGAAGGGAATGGCTTACCAGGTGAATTTGAGGATGAGGATAGGAAGAGGAAGGTGGTGAGCTTCCCTTGAAAACAACACCAAACCACTTCAGAAACCACCATCATGGCTGGTCCCTTGGGCGTCTCCTTCGCGCCGTATATTCGCTCGTCTCCCACTCTCACCAAGCTATTCACCCCCATTGCAAAGTGGTATGCCGGCGGCTCCCTCTACCGCCAGTATGGTCTCTTGTACGATGACCTCCGTGCGTGCTCTCTGCCTGCGGCCCACACACAAGCCGCTGACCCTGCTGTAGTGATCGAGGAGCGCCCTGAGGTCCAAAAGGTCCCCGTGAATCCCATATCCTCGCTAGTTGGCTCATATCTTGCATTTATCGCCAGGCTCTCTCTCGTTTGACTCCGCGTGAGGCCTATGACCGCGCATTCCGAATCAAGCGCGCCTCACACGCCGACGTTCTGCACGAGCCCCTTCCCCGCGAACTGTGGACCAAACCCGAGCAGGTATATTCGTTGGCCTTCATCCGACTGCGAAATTCATACACCGGTTCCCAGGACGTCCGCTACCTGCTGCCTCATGTCCAGGCCGTTGAAGAGGAGATCAAGGAGCGTACAAAATGGGACACGCTCGAAGTCAAGAGGAAATGGTAGATACTCTGTTCAGCAATCGAGCGCCTCTAGGCCGCTATCAAATTCTATAATTCTACAACATCTTGTCTTTTTTCTTTATAGGGTGAACGCTTTAATCAGAGGAGAAACGACCTCGCCACCCTTCTTCTTGTAAAAGTCTACCACTTTCTTGCCGACGAGAGCAATGTTGGACCCAGTGATGCCAAACTTCTCGTAGACCTTGAGATACGGGCCGGATGCGCCCCAGCTGGGGAGACCGTATTGCTGAAATTTTTGAATACACAGAATAAGTTCAGGAACCCTTCGCACATACCTCGTGGCTGTATTTTTCCCATCCAAGGGTCTTGAAAAAGGGGGGGAAATTAGTTGAGATGATACGAAGCGCATAAAAACCTTACAGATAACGCCTCGAGCGAAAGGATGGGCGCACCACTCCTGAGGACGCTCAAACGGTATTCTAAATCCTGCTGATCGAACACAAGCCAGCAAGGCAAGCTGACAACCCGGGTCTTGATGCCCTGCTCGTTGAGCTTCTTGGCAGCCTCGACGGCGATTGACACTTCACTTCCTGAGCTTACGATAGTCAGGTCCTCGTTCTCCTCGTCGTGCACGACGTAGCCCCCGCGCGAGGCATGCTCGATCGTGGACTTTTCGAGGTTCGGAAGGTTCTGGCGGGAAAGAGAGAGGATGGAAGGCGTGTGGGTCGACTTGAGGGCGACAGCATAGGCTGCGGAGGTCTCGTTGCCGTCGGCCGGACGCCAGAAAGCGAGGTTGGGGGTTGCGCGGAAGTGCGCGTTGGTCTCAACAGGCTGGTGAGTAGGTCCACTGCACGTAGCGCATTAGTTTGATTCAAGACCAGTCTGAGATCCTCACTCTTCGCCTAGGCCGATGGAATCATGGGTAGCCACCCAGATCACCTGTGCTTTGCTCAAAGCAGACAGGCGAACGGCACCGGCAGCGTACGACACAAAGTTCTGCGAAACGTGAGGGGAGATAAGGTGTAAAGGGAAAGGACGAACAAGGAAAGTCGCAACGAATGGCACGATGCCGCCGTAGGCTGACAGACCGTTCGCGATGGCGCCCATGGCGTGCTCCCGAACGCCTTGGGAGACAAAGATGAGAAAAAGACGCGACGACGACAGAGATGAAGCCTACCGTATCGAATGTACGTGCCAGCATACGATCCCAATTTGGTGCTGGGTGGCTGGAAATCAGTTGAACCTTTGACCTAGTGTCCTGTCAGTAAAGTGTTTTGAAGTTCCTGACCACCATCCAGACCTTGGTCAAGTTGCTACCAGTCAAGTCGGCACTGCCGCCCATGAGGTCCGGGATAACGGGAGATAGGGCAGTTAGGACGATCTCGGAGAGTTTACGCGACGCCTGAGCGGCATCGCTGGTCTTGTAAACCGGAAGGCTCTTCTCCCAGCCCTGCGGCAGCTCGCCGGAGATTCTCCTGGTGAGCTCCGCGTGTTCAGTGGGATACTTCTTGCCGTATGACGCGAGCAGCTCATTCCAGCTGGCTTCCAGAGCCGCCCCGCGTTTGGCGACCTCGGCATATGCGTCGTACGTCTCCTTGGGAACATGGAATTTCTCGTCGGGAGAGAAACCGAATTTGGTCTTGAGCGCGATAATATCATCAGCCTTGAGGGCTGTTGCGAGGTGGTTATGGGCCGAGTGACGGGCGGGAGCGGGAAGAACTAACGAGATCCGTGAACACCATGAGTACCCTGCTCTTTCGAACCGAACCCAATGGTGGTTTTCAGCTTGATGAGAGTGGGCTTTCCCTTCTCCAAACGAGCCTCAGAAATGGCGTTGGAGATCGCAGCCAAGTCACTGTTTTACATTGAGCTAGCTAGACTTGGGTCAATCCGGGGGGACTCACCTGTCTCCGTTATCGACGTGGAGGACCTGCCAACCATAGGAGACGAAACGGCCTGCTACGTCTTCGGTGAAAGCGACAGCGGTATCCCCATCAATAGAGATGTCTGGGTCAGGTCAGAAAGGAACATCCAAGTTAACGTGAACCGTACGGTTATCATCGTAGACCTATCGGAGAATCACTTAATCGTGGTGCCTTTAGGATGGTATTCTATGGCTTACCACAATGAGGTTCCCCAACTGCAAGTGACCAGCGAGACTGGCAGCTTCGCTGGCGACGCCCTCCATGAGGCACTGGAAAGCCAATCAATGGCCCACTCGCATATTAGGACTGTCCACGCACACCATCCCCACAAAACACTAGGGAGGTATGTTTAGATAAAGAAGCGGTCCAAGAAAGGAAGTTTAATTACCATAAGTGAAATTGTTGATGAGGTCAAAGTCGTCCTTGTTGTAAACGGCGCCCAAATGAGCTTGGGCGATAGCGAGTCCAACCCCGTTGGCAAATCCTTGCCCCAACGGGCCGGTGGTGACCTCGATGCCTGGAGATGAACAATAAGGTGCGAAACGGTTATCTCGAAGATCAGCCCGAATCGGGTCTGTAGGTCAACTTACCGTCGGTGTGCCCAGCCTCGGGATGACCTGGGGTCAACGAGTCGAGTTGACGGAAAGCCTTGAGGTCGTCCATGGAGAGCTTATAACCGAGCAGGTGGAGGAGGATGTACTGAAGAACACATCTGTGTACCATCAGTTGAGATTGTCGACGAAACAATCCGAGCGCAACTTACGCGTGTCCATTCTGGCGAATAGTGGATCAGGGCAGGAGGAGTTGTTTTTAAGAATGGAATTACCGAAAGAACGAATCTGTCGCGGTTGAACCACTTCGAGTTCTTGGGGTTCGCATTGACGAAGCTGGGCCAATAAACATCAGGGCATTGAGAGGACATTACGCCGGTTGACGCACCGAGAGAACAAGACTGGCACCAATAAATATCAGAGCATCGACGAGACATCACGCTTACCGTGAGCGACAGGCGCCATGCCCATTGGCGCACCTGATTGAATCGTCAAGAACGCGCGATGTGCCCAAGAAGATTGCAGACAGACCAGGATGCCCTGAATTGCTCTTTGCGACCACATCTGCGGCAAGGGTGCGTATTGTCGCAATTGCGGTGGTGTCAAAGGACTAGAGGGAGTCAGAAGGAGAATATTTTTGAATTGTGGGCTGACCTGGGGAGTGAAGGACATGGTGGTCGGAGGAGATGGTGGTCTGTTGCAAGGATATGTTTTTGATGGGACTCGCTACTTTACCAACGCGACCATCTCTGACCGAGGACGCGGTCTCTGCTATTGCCGACGCGCGCGACAGAACAAGCAGCTGTGCGACTCTGATACCGCGCCGGTCTACCCTTGCCTCATTCAGTCCTAATGCACCCACAACTGTCCGACAGAAAACTAGGTCAGCTCGGGCTTATCTGCGTCGTCTTACTGCTTAGGTTCGTTTCAGTATGCAAAGAATTCATGGATGCCCTTGAGCAGTGCCATTCCAGCAACTGGGCCAGACTGCTCGGGTACTGCAATAAACAAAAGACAGACTTGAACTCGTGTCTCCGAAAAGAGGTGCGGCATCATGTCGCGGTTTACACACAACTTATGGCCCCCCGACTCAGCGAATCGATCGTACGGCGGAGAACGGAGAGACGGCCAAGGAAAGGAAGCTCAAGGTAGAGGAGGCACGGAAAAAATTCTACGAGGGATGAATAACCGAAACACACGTCTACTTGTTCGCGTGGGCATTTAACCACCTGGGAACCAAGATGACCACACCCGCTTCGTATCTTGATCATCCTCCAGATCTCTCACTAGATCTGCTACTTTTGTGGCCATCTCGGGGTCGTCCTCCACCGCACCGGCGTCGGGGTCGACCGGGGCGAAAATAATTTCACTCGCGATTAGATGGTGTCCGGCGGGAGTCGACATCGCCCGCGTCAGGGCATCTAGCGCCTCCGGAGGGCAGGTGAACTGTTCATTGCGGCCTCAGCTTCAGCGCAGAACAAGCTGACCATATGTACCTTCATCTCTACCTCTGTCTCCGTCGTCAAACTCTCTTCTAAATCGTCGGCCCCATTCAGTATCGCGGTTTCAACCATCGTCTGCACCGCCTGCTCATGGTCATCGAGTCCTTTGCTCACGCTAGCTTTGACGGACCCCACTCGATTGAACATGAACCGGACGGGAGTCATTCGAGAACTAGCCGCTGCGATTTTAGATGGAAACACGACGAAGGAAGTGGGAATATTGTACTCGTGGTCAGTGAGAATCGCCCGTATATTCGAAATCGTCCGAGTGGGGTTGTCCGTCGTACATTCGATTATCAACCCAACCTTGTTGAATGCGAGCGCTTCGTACACAACATCATCTCCGCGTTGTTCTTTTTTACTTTTGGCCTGAACATGGTTAGCGACATAAAGCAAATGGGATCCTTGGTCTTATGTACCCGCTCCAATGCGTTTTGTATGAGCTCTTTAGGCACGTCCTTGAGCCTTCGAAGGATTGCGGCAAGGGCGGTGTTTTGCTCAGGATCGGCAGAAGTGCCGACTGTCGGGGAACATTGAGTGCATAAGGAGGGCGTTGGAAGGACCCCTACGTCGAACGGCGGCGAGGATATCTCGACTGGCCTTGGTATACATTGCATTCTTCTTGAGGTCATTCTTGCCTTTTTTCTCTTTTATTTTGGACCACTGGAAGGAATGAAATTAGCGCTGAGTAGGTACAGTCCAGGAGTACTCGCTTTATTGTGGCCAGAAGGACTTCGACCGGGTACTGCAGAACGAGCGGCGCGCCACGCCATGGACTGCAGCTCTCAACATGGCCGCCGCGGCGAGTGCGACGGTGTTCACAGTGCCGGCATTGCGAACAACTCATCAAAAGAAAGTGATCCGCATTTTACTAGTAGTACTACTGAACCAACGCCTTGACCAACGCTATCCAGGCTTTCCCATCCTCACCACCCATTTCGACGATCTTTTCCTTCACCGCAAGCGCAGTGAACTGGCTAAAGCTCTTCACTCCCGCTTCTTTGTATACTGTATTTGCCAGACCAACCAGCTCATATCCTACGGCGGATCTCAACGGACGTGGCACCCCTTTCGCGTGGTGCTTTTCAAGCACATCGACGAGCGGTTGGAAAATGGCGGGAACCTTCCTCTTTGGAGCAGTTGGTGGTTTTTGCCCACCCGGGGGGCTCTGAGAGGCACCAGGATTTCGAACAGGAGAGGCGAGAAGAATGGGGGATGCTAATGACGGCACGCTGGGCGCAGGACTAACGCGTCCTGATTCTTCCACACGCCCCCGAGATGTCGGATTCGGGAGCTCGGGGGCGGAATACGCTGGTGCAGGGATGGACACTACTGTCGGACGTTCTCGCAGACGTTCGAGCGAGGGCGCATTAGTGGAGGCGGGTGACTCGGGGGATGATTTCGCGGACCCAGGCGTGGCGGCGCACTCGCGATCCCCAAAGTAGCTCGCCATCCGCGGAGGGCTTGGTGTTGATCCAACATCCGCTGCAGTTGGGGTTTCTGCTGAGCCCGACGTGCAGTATGCGAGAACATGTGTTCTCCAATCGATCCACGCTGACGCTTGATTCCGTAAACTAATGTGTGCGGCGAGGGAAAGAACAACGACCTCGTAGTTTCGCATTTGCAGCACAGACACCGCGTATGCAAAGTCGCGGTCCCCTGATATGAGAAATATTGTCGCCGGGGTAGGATGGTCCCTGGCGTAGGACAGCATGTCGACCAGAATCATCTGGTCGGCGACACCTTTTCGGCCATTATGGGGACAGTCCGTGAGTGAGACTCCGGACTCCGGAGGACTGGAGTTCGGAGCGAAGGCTGAGAGATCTGAAGGTATCGCCTGCTGGTCCAGGAACCTCCAAGTACGCTTTAAAGTGCTTGATGGGTCCATACCGGTGGGCAACATTTCGGATGGCACCCGGGAGTTCATAACCTAAGCCGGATCCTGCACGTTAGATGAACAAGGTCGCAGACGTACTCAACAGACGCACCTGTGAAAAGAAAAGTAAACGATTTTGTTTAGCTATCTCGGGAGATCGCAAACCTGATATCTGAGAGGAAGCATGACAGTTCTCTGCGCCAGTAGTTCGGTCATTCTGACATTCAACGCGGATGGGAAATACCGTAGTCCCAGAAAATAGCAACGGCTGATTCAGATTGCATAGTGAGCGGAAGATGGTGGACGAAAAGGGAGCACGACTTGCGAAGTTTGATGCAATCCTGAAAAGGGTATTGCTGGAGAACAACCGATATGCGATAGAATAGACGAAAGATAACTATGATAGATACAAATACAGTCGCCTTGCATATAGCACCAGTAAAAATACAAACTCAAGCCAAGTCAGGGTGAAGGGATATCCAAGCGGCGGCTTGAGTGCCACCAAGTTGAATAATCTTGGCTTGCTCTGCCAATATCGCAAACTGAGAGAACTTCTGGACTCCTGCACGCTGGTAGAGCTGTCTGTCCTTCATAATGTCTAGAGCAACAACGGAACGAAGGGGACGAGGTATCCCCTTTGCGCGCTGCCTCTCAAGACATTCCACCAGCGATTTAAAAATCGCGGGGACGACTTTGGGTGGAGGGGGAGCGAGGGTAGGAATACTCTCCGCCGGCGGAGGTCTCGCCTCGGGTATTTCCCGAGATGGGGCGGTGGCTGATGGGATATTGCTGGCAAGCGAAGAAGGCCCGGCCTGGGGAGTTGAAAGCACTGGTTGAACAACCTCGGCTGCCATATCCATGCATCGCTGGATGTGCGCCGCGACGAGGTCTTCCGAGAACAGGGCATGAGAGGAAGGAGCAGGGCTGGACCAAGTTTGTCCTGTAGAGGTCTGGAAAGCTTGGTGAGGTGCCGGGGTCGGTGCAACAGTGTTAGTCCCGACGCTCTGGGTGGGCACGGGCGTGGAGGCTGTCGCAGGAGTAGTCGCAAAGCTCTGTGGTTTCTGAGCTGTCGCGGTCGCCGTAGGAGGAGACCCGATATTGGCCGCCATGAACGGTGGGGTGGTAGGAGTGATAGTGTGAGGAGCAACAGGCACAGAAGGCCCAGCCAATGGAGCAGATGATACGGAATATGCTGGAGCAGGAACGCGTATGACTTCGGGTTCCGCCTGTGTCGTCGATTGGTCTGGAGGATGCTCTATCGTGGGATCGGGGGGCGACGCCGGGGTCGAGGATTCCGCAGTGACTGCGGCTGCCGGAACGTGTTTTACGTCCGGCGCAGGAGCTCTAGTAAGGTATGGGCTGTCCGGGGTGGGTAGATAGCTCGACCTGCGGGCATGCGGAGACTGGAAAGGATTGTTAGTGGGGCTTCGGGTGGTCGTTGGGGAGCCGTCGAAATGTGTTGATGGACTGTATCCCATGACATCTACATTCCAATCCAGATACACGGACGCTTGGCTTTTCAAAGACAAGTGCGCCCCGGGTAACGGAAGAGAGACGACCACGACGTCGTATCTTCGTAGGCGTAGAGTAGATACCGCATAGGCAAAATCACGGTCGCCTGAGATTAAAATGACTGTCGCAGGTGCTGGATGATCCATGGCGTAGGCCAGCATGTCGACCATAATCATTTGGTCGGCGACACCCTTTCGGCCATTATGGGGACAGTCTGTAAGCGACACCCCGGAACACTGAAGCTCGGAGCGCAAGCTTAGAGACCTAAAGGTATCGGGCTCGGGCACCTCCATGTATGCCTTGAAGTATTTGACGGGCCCAAACCTGTGAGCGACGTTCCGGATGCCGCTGACGATTTCATAACCTAACGAAAATGCTGCAAGTTGGGTGATGAAAATAGCGGAACATGCATATGGACGAACCTGACACCTGGGACGAGGCGTGGCAATTCTCTGCAAACAGTTCGGTCAGTGTCGCAGTGGTCAAACTTGCAGATACCATAATCCCAGAAAATAGCAACATCGGGGTCGGCGGGAGACAGCATGGTGAGGTGGTACCACTGGTGGAAGTAGAAAGGAAGAAGATGTCAACCCCGAAAAGGAAAGTTTGAGGGTGCAGGCAGAAGCAACGGCGAAATAGACGCCGAGAAACTCTTAAAAGACGCTCGTTGAAATCGTCGCGCCTAGACTAGTGATACGGGCCAGTTGTGCTGCAGCAAAAGGAGATTTATTGGATCTTTTTACCCAACCGCGCAAGATGGTAGTTAATGGTTGGCTTGGGGCCCTTCTTCGGGACGGGCTGCGATACGAAGGAATATTAATTATGGGGGAGGAGTGGAAGCAAAATCGCGCACGGTCGTTCTCATGCAGTGGAAGAGGGTCTCGGCAGCGGCCTTGCACGCAGACTGACTCTGAAAGTCGGAGGTTGCTGCCCAGCAGCTGAGCATGGCAGTGAGCTGAGCGCCGCACATATTGTAGGGTTGTGCTGTGGGTGGATTGTCATTGAGAGTTTTTTGCGAGTTTTTTGGGCTGACATTTCTTGGGTCTCACCCGTACTTGCTTTATGAAGATCATGTCGTGTCCGAGCCGCGCTCGTCGACGCTCAGGATGGACGCGCTTTTGGCTTTGTCAGCGGATGCGGAACATTTGATTGCTTGCTTTATTGAGCAACATTGGCCCGAGCTTCCACGTCGACCACCGTCTCTCTGTCTCTCCCACCATGGCTGCGCTGAACAAGAACAATTCTGGTCAGTGTGGCATGTGCCCTCCCCCGCCCATATGTCGCTTATCGGTCTCAAGCTGTGAAGCGTATAATGCAAGAAGTATGCACCTTGTTCTTCCACAACCGCGTCTCTCACTGTACTTCTGCAGGCCAGAGAACTGGCCAATGATCCTTCAACAGAATACTCGGCCGCCCCGCTCGAAGACGACATATTCGTTCGTTGCCCCATCCCTCCACCTGGACCCTCGCTCAGGTTTGGCTTTGCAGGAATGGCACTGCACCCTTCGTGGACCTGCTGGAACAGAATTCGAAGGAGGTTGGCCCCTCGCTCGCGCTGCTACTGCTACTGTGGTTCTCATATTGTTATGCACAGGTCTCTACCACTTTCGGATTATCCTCCCTGCCGAGTATCCCATGCGTCCGCCCTCGCTGATTCTCCTCACGCCAAACGGTCGATTTGAAACCGATACAAAGGTCAGGCTGACTGTCGGCGCCGGGCGGGGTGCGTTGCTAATAGTCTCTAGATATGCATAAGCTTCACTAGTTGTACGTCGTTGGGACCCTCTGCTTCGCTTCCATTCACATTACCTTCAGATCATGAAGAGTTGTGGCAACCGGCATGGGGTGTACGCACAGGCAAGTTTTGTGGCGGAGGAAACCGATTGCATACTTACTCCCTGCAGCCATTATTGGCCTGCAGGGATTTTTTCCTCTCAAGGGTAAAGCGGCGGTGGGCATTGGGTCAATAGAGCACCCTACTTCGGAGCGTAAACGGCTTGCGGCGTTGTGAGTTTTGTTGGCTATAATCGGACGAGGGTTAACCGTCCTCCCATAGGTCTCGTTCGTGGATCTGTCCGCACTGCCGCGAATCCAATCTCGACCTCCTCCCTGACCCTGTCCCTGACCCTGTCGCTGCCCCCTCATCCAGCACCGAGCAGCCCGCTCCACCTGAGCTACTCGCTGCTCCCGACTCCGCACCAGGCCTCCCTGACAGTAACACAGACTCGGCCGTCGAGACGCCACTTGCCCCTAATCCTGTTGCTGCAGAGCGGGCGCGAACGCAGGTTATTTCGCCGCCCAAGCGACAGCGGCCTCCGATTCTGCTGGACACGGCGATCTGTGTTATTCTTGTGTTGGTGTGCGGGATTGTGTTTCGTCGAATACTGTAGCTGTACAAGCTGTTACAATAAATTTTATTGCGGCAATAATGTTGCCGGAGCGATCGAAGCAAGGCTTGAAACGGGTGCGGTCCAAAGTAGGCTCTTTCAAACCGCCAGCTACTGAGCTCCTGCTCATCGCCACACATGGCCCAGCCAGGAGGCCCGTCCCGCAAAAAGTCTTTGCGTATTCCTACCCATCCCCCGCTTACGCCCATACCGCCTTCACTCATCCAGTCTCCCCATCTCAACTCCCCCGTCTTTAAATTTCCCCGCACTCTGCCCCCCCGCGTCCCCAATGTCGACGATGAGTGGCTGCAGGATACAGTCCCCCAGCGTGGCGCGGTCAAGCCGCAACAGGAGACCACCGTCGCACCAGAGCAGGCTCGGCGCCCATCCCATACCTCTCTCCCTCGCCTCGCGGGCACTCCAGCAGCGCGACCCCCGTTAACTTCACAGTCCGAGCCCAACATTCAGCGCGCCCGACGTTCTGCTGAGCAAGACGGATATTTCGTCGGGTATTAGCCCGCACTCCTCGCCTCCTTTCCGGTGCACACGACCATACGACGATAGAGGCGCTGCCCCTGCCATACGCTCCCCTGCCATACATTACGGATTGACCAGCAAGTTGTCAACATAGTTTTCCCCGCGGATTCCACCCGCCATTGTATTCCATCTCGACCCACGTCCACCACATACTTACTCCCTTCTACAATACCAAATTGGCCATAAAGCGTCGATATATTTCACTGTGTACATCAAACCATGACACTTTACTTCTTCTTTGCATCCCGCACGCTCAACACCAAGAGATCCTCGTCCTCGAGATTGTACACAGCGATCGTATCCTTGTTGTTCAGCATCTTGCCCATGTACGAGAGCCGGATGCGAGAGACCGCCACGCTGCTGCCCGTGTACAGCAGGATACGGTCGCGCAGTGTCGAGACTAGCAGATTCAACGGAAGTTCGGGAATCATGACAACACTACCATCCAGTTTCCATTCAGGTTTGGAGTCGTCGTTTGGCAGCTGCACTTGCAGTGATATCGGGTGCTGGGGCGATCGTTACATATCTCTTGGGAAACAAAATTGAACAGAGCGACTTACTGGGTGTCTGGCAATCCAATCCGCCTCCGCGTATAGCTGGCCACCGGGTAGTTTGGCGACGCGTTGGCGTTTCGCTGGTGGGATATCATCTCCGCTGCCCTCCATCTCTTCCGCAGATCGAACTGTGCCGGCCTGAGCCGCCGACTGCAACGCGCCGTTGGCCGCGGCAAGAGCAGCGGCTCGAGACGGATGCATACCAGGTGCGGGTGGCTGATACCCGAAGGGTTGAGCCGCATCCAGCCCCTGGTAATGTAAGGGCGGAAGCATGACGGGAGGCGGGTATGCCGATGCTGGCTGCGGCCCCGATGAGATCGTAGCGGCAGAATATGCGGGATTTCCTAGACTCCCGGATGCCTGAGGAGGGGCAGGAAGCGAAGCGGGCGGGGGAGGCAAGGACGCCAACGGCGGCGGGACGGCAGCAGGGCCGATTCCGGGCCCAATCGCGTTTACTTCTTGCCTAGAAAGAGATGTCAGTGATACAAGTAGCCAGAAAAAAGCATGAACTCACGGTCCGAGACCCTTCGCGCGATGAATAGCGGCAATTTGCTCATCAAAGTTGACATTGGTTGAGAACTTATCCAGCGTGTTGGCCTTGGAAGCGGTGTGCCCATCCCAAACGACCTTTTCGCGCTCTTTGCGCTTCTCGCGTTCCTCCTCCTCCTCCCTCTTGCGGCGCTCCTCGTCAGCCTCGGCACCAAAGATATCCACTCGGGTGCGCGCCAGACCTCGAAGAGCAGAGACGACATTGGCACCACTTTGGAGCTCAGATGCTTGAGCTTTGCGGGCTTCAATCGCATTACGCTGCTCCTTCCACTTGGGATCAAGTAGTTCAATACGCATGTGCTCATCGAGCTCGTCAACAGGGATTTGTTGGTGGCAGATGGAACAGGTGGTCATTGCCTCCTTGTTGTTCTTCGCACCGACTGGGATATATAAGCAACGAGAACATAAAACGTTGACTAGGAACTCACGTTTGGGAACATAGTTAGTTCTAATCTTCATCGGACCGGCAGTGTTGATAGAGCTCGCTTGCAAGGCTTTAGCCCGTTCGATTTCCTTTTCACGCTCCTCCGCCTCGCGTTTCTTCCTCTCTTCGACGGCTTCCTCGTCATCGCTCTCCTCCATATTGGCGTCATTGTCGCCCATGCCAACTCCTCCGACGGCAGCCGCAGCGTGCGCCTCCGCAGCCGCTTGCTTGGCACGATGAGCTTCAATATCATCGACCGTGTTCTCCATGATCATGGCCGCCATTCGTTTCTGCGCTAGCGTCATATTTTCGACTTCCTGGACGCTCATCGGTGGCGGGAGCTCAGAGTTGGCATCGGCGGTAGTGAATTCAATGGTCTGCACGATGTGGTAGTCGTGCCAGTCAATCTCCGCAAAAGCGACTGTGAATTTTATGGTCAAAAAAGCGAAACCATGTAAAAAGAAAAGCGTGGCTCACTTCGCTCTGCTTCTTGATCGTCCTGGCGCTTCTTATCCTGCTCCCTCTTATTCCGCTCCCACTTTGCATGCGACCGCGCGACTTCAAGGGTTTTCCACCGCGCACCTTCCTCGGTGCGCCCCTTGAGCTGTTGCAGCATCTCCTTGTTAGGGAGTAAAACTTTCGTGTATTGCTCGACCAACCGGTTGAAATATCCAAAGAGTGAGTGGGTTGGCCTAAGGAAATCGAACTGGTAATTTCGGCCCTCGCGCGCAGAAAGAGAGGCAAGGAACATACGCCCGCGCCGAGCAGTGAAGAGGGCGGTTAGTTTCATGATATCCCTGATTCAAGAATGTCAGCAGCACTCGAGTCAACGAGTAGCAAGCAGACTCACAGATCAATTGAGCTTATATTTGGCAAATCCATGATGAACTCGGGTGGGGGAGGTTCGACGCCAATATCGACCGGCTCTGCAGGTTCTGCTGCTCCGTTCTCCTGGGCTTCCTTGTCTTTCGCAGAGTCATCCCCCAGGTCGCCCTGGGCAACTTTTTCCATCTTGTTCCTGTAGTAGGCATGGTACGGATCCGCGGGATTCAGAAATGAGAATTTGGGGTCGGTACGCTGGCCCTCGCGAATCTTGTCCTCAAACTGCGGGGGGTTGGCAGAACGCGCAACAAAGATGGCGGTTCGGTCGATAACCGCTGCAAAATGGGTGAGCGCAAGTCACATTCGCGATGCAAAGGACAATAGCCTACATTTTATCTCTGGAGGGGGGAGGATAAGGCCAGTGGTGAATCTGGGCCCGTCCCTGGCAAAGTCCATGGGTACGTCGACCGCCGCAGCGTCGGTCGCTGTGTCAACGCTCATGGCGGAACGGAAGTGGTAGAGGTCACATGTGACACCACTGGCTTTCTCGACACCGTTATGTTCGGTGCCTTTCGGGCGTCCCATGTAAACCAGGGAGGGCTGCTCTGGTACGTGTAATCGCTTCGACCATCCCTACATATTCATTTGTCGCAGGAAGACGCCATGGAAGCTGTCGCCCACCCGCAAAGCCAATGCGCGCGACCGACTCAAAAAAGTTGACGCCGTAATTGAGGCGGTCAGAGCCAGCGGCGTCCAGTGTGGTTCACTCGTATGGGACCCTCAACACTGTCCTTTTTCATTATCTGAAACCCTGTAGGAGCGCGCCCTGGAGCTGCCGAAAGAACACGAAATGCCTGCCAAAGATAAATACTCCGTATTCTCGCCCCACACAGTGGGCTACAGAAAAGGGATCCACAAGGTCCCTAAATGGACTAGAGTAGGTTCCGTATGCTCCCAAGACGACCGGAGCTGATTTGGCCTCCCAGATCACGCATAGAACAAATCCAAAAGGTTTCTAGTCGCGCAAAATGTAACCTATTAGAACAGCACAACTTGGATTTTGCCCTCCTTAATCGCCTGCAAAACCTTCGGTGCACCCAGTACCGTCTTGAAGACTTCATCCCTTGGAACACCCAGGTTAGAGCAAGTCATCTTGTAGCCCGCAGCTTGGAATTACCTCGTCTCTGGGATATCAAGAATTGTGCGTTTCTTCGAGTCACGGAAGGAAACGTCAAGAATAATGTGCGATAGCGCCGATACCGTTAATGCGTCTGGAAGTTGCGTCAGTCTTCTCAGAAGCGAGAATGCAGCGCGTACCTGTCTCGCACAACAATTTTCCTATCCGTCCAGGTGTCCCCACAGCAGATCCCACCTTGGTAAGAGGTAAACGTTCAAGTTACCAGCGGCGTACAATTGAGCATTCTTACTTTGGTCCCTTTCAAATAAGTTACATGCTCAGCCAGCTTGAAATGCTTCGCAAACAGCTTGGCGACTTCACCGCCCTTGTCCCCTCGTAACTTGTTGTCTTTGAGGACTCGGGTGACATCGACGACTCGCAGAGCTGCTCCCGCAACGAAAAGCAGCGTTGGCGCACCAGTGGTCTTGGATCGTTGCGACAGTCGTAGGCGTAAAGTGGGAAGAACTAAAGGCGGGCATGTTCGGTTTGGTTCAATTAGCGTCGCAATAGCGAACCTTTGACGATAAAATCTAGGAGGTTGTCCAGATTTCTTGGGCCAGTCCATATTGAAGTGTCTGCGATAGAGTCCGCTATAAAATGTAAACAGTCGACTTTGAGCTCTCCAAGTCTGTTTCGTACCGGGGATTTGGATATCTCCGAGTTCAATGGCAGACATTTTGGAGGAGAAAGTTTTTGATTGGCAAGCAGCCAGGTACTCTGCCAGGGCGCTTGGAGGTTGCTCAGTAATCGAGCGTTCAGAGTCCCTTTCATTGACGTTAGCTTCAAGTTTTCGTTTCTGTCCAAAGATCAGGACGCTACGCACACAGAAAATCGGTAAGCCGCAGACCTTCTTCTCTTTGAATTTCTCCCGCTCTTTCTCGCGCCGTTTCCGTTTCTTCTCATTTTTTTCGGAATCAATCTGCGCGGCGCTGGTCGTGGCTTCGGCCTCCTCACTCTGCGCGCTCATTGGATCGTGGCCCTCTGAGGAATCGTCTTCATCCTCAGACAGTGCGACGATGTCGTCCAGCACGAAATCATCCTCGAGGTCGTCTCCGCGCTTCATTTTTGGAGACGCGAGCGGCGAGAATGAAAGCGGAAGGAGAATGTTCACGTGCTTTGATCCGGACCTCGCGTAAACCCAATGGACTTGAACCGCCTTGCGTTGCTTCTGGCCGCGTCTTTCTTGCTGTGCTATCTTGCCAATGCATGGAAGCGAAACCAAGCCCCCGCCAATGCTCCAAAGATTTCATCGAGCTCTCCTGGTCCTGGCCGGCTTCGTACACTGCCTGGCTCTAAAGTGAAACAGCCTTACGACGCGTTTCTGCTCTTGGACTTTGAAGCGACATGCCGACTTGGAGGAAACTTCGATTATCCAAACGAAATTATTGTGAGGACAGCGGCTCAGCTTATTGCCACACAATCTCACTGGTTACAGGAATTCCCAGTCTGCCTCATGCGCTGGAAAGACCGGGATGGAGACAAGGCTAGTCGACTCGAAATAATCGCAGAATTTCGCAGCTTTGTGAAGCCGTCCTGGCGACCGAATCTCTCAGACTTTTGTACTGAACTTACGGGCATAACCCAAGTCAGTGCCATTCGGAAACTTGCCTCCTATGTACTCAACTTCTTAATATGGCTGTCTGAACAGGATCAAGTAGACGCAGCGCCAGCTTTCCCCACGGTGCTGCGCTCCGTTCGCGCCTTCCTCGTCGAGCACAAATTGATTGAGAAAAATGGGAAACGTCGCCTCAAGTTCTGTTGGTGCAGTGATGGGCCGTTTGACATCCGAGATTTTTTAGTCAAGCAGTGCTTTATCTCACAAGTTAGTGGCACTTTGCGCGAGCACGGTCGACCAATTGAGCCGGGGCCTTAGGTGCCTATACCCGACTGGATGACCGGGGACGTTCTCGATGTGCGCGCTGTGGTGGCCGCTCACACGTCGGGAAGACAGGTCAGTCCTTCAGGCTATCACATTCGTTTTCACACACTTTTAGCCTCAGCGCGGCCCGTATGCGGGAATAGGACTGAACATCCCGGCCCAGCTCTCAGTTCTCGGGCTTCCCTCGTTTCAGGGCCGACAACACAGCGGAATCGACGTAGGGCACCCCTCGATGTTGCATCGCTATCTTGACCATGTCTTCTCAGGATACTCGGAATTTGGGGCGCATTCTGAAGCAACTCGCAGTTGAAGGTGTTCGCTTACAGCCTAATACCTCGATCAACCCACGGCGCCGGTGGGCTTGGATGGGAAAGGCGGGTCAGATCTTGGAGTAACGCCTTCTGTATATTGTTACGGCTCGGGATGGACGCTGGAACCACAATCATCAAACCATGTGTCGAGATTAGCAGAGATACATCGGTGGTGTAGGAGGCGGCAGGTATGTCGGCTGAAATTCTATATCATCCTTTCGACGGGGCGAGTGTCTTCCGAGGTCAGAAATCCCATAACGTTCCAAACTGAAGGACGGCATTGTGAATGAAGCATCAACTGCTGGAGAGCAAAGGTATGACGCACTGCAGGGATCCCTTCTGCTTTGCAACCCTCCATGATTTCAGAATTTCCGATATAGTTCGAGGTAATAAAGACAACTGTGCCTTAATGAGACCGACATTCGAAACAAGTTGGGGAAGAATACCTTCTGCGTTCCATGAATAATATACCTCCCGCAACAGTTTCATGGTGTCTGGACGACCGCCCCGTTGTTTGCTGTCCCACAGGGTAACCCGCTCGGGTCCCATGTGCCGGTGGATGAGTCCACTTATCGTGGGGCCAAAGGTCTTTTCCTGGTCGGATCCTTGTGAACGTAAGAAACGTGCCCCCATTGATAGCTGGTTATTTAAACTCACCTATCCAGATGAGATACCTAGAAAATCTGCATCAAGACAAATTTCCGGCCAATGCTGCAACCGAGGACGCACCAATAGGGGGACTGGAGACAGGTGGACAAAGCGGCTCCAATCCCGGTACCCGTGCAAATTCTTATCCCACGCGTATAAAGAGTGCTCGTGTTTGAAACGCCCGCAAACTGACGACGCGTGAGACCTAGTCTGGTCGCGAGCATTGCCAACCCACCTTCAACTCGCGAGTCCACAGTGTTTTGGGAGGGTTGTTGACGAGACCCTTGGTGAAATCACCTTGAACACCAGCAATCATGTAGTGATACTTTGCGTGGGTGCCCTCCCTGGATGAATTTAACATGACGACGAGGAGAGTTTTCAATTAAAATGAACACACGAGATGATGCCAAATGCGTGGTACTCCATTATGGAGGAGCGGCTGATGCGTCCAAGCAAGCCCTGCTGCATGCCGCGCTTGAAGCGGATGATAGCGACTTTGGGTGATGGCTGAATCGTCTTGAGACGCGGTAACTTTGACGACTACGAGACCGTGCGTACCAGTTCGATGTCGACCTCGACCTCGCGCACGCATATCCACGGAAGCGCGATGCTACAAAGTCGTCAACGTTGTTTCAATGGTGAAAACCTGTTCGTACAAGAATGTCATCCCACAGGTGAACCAGAAGTCTTGGTGCTCAATCAATTTCACGCCGTTTAGGTTCCAGCTCCGGGTGATTGGGTTGTAGGTGTCGCCAAGAATGACTGGATATACCACGAGAGGCTCAGCGTGTGCAGCATTGGAAATTATGGGGACGTACCGAAGATCCACGTCGAAATCAGCCCAACCCATCCAACGAACTGCAGATATCATATGTTAGCGTATAGAACCTCGAGAATCCTCTGGACGAACCCGATGTTGGCGCTCAAATACACTAAATTGAGCCAGATGAAGTAAGGTATGGGCAATGAACGGCGAATGGAGGCTACTTACTTATGATGGGTGTTGCGGACCCATGGGAAAGCACTCAGAGCGCTGACCATGACAGCAACATTAGTGACAACGCCCATGATAAGCACCGCGTCGTGGTTGACATCGAGGTGACGGAAATTGTTTACGACTTTGAACAACAACCATAAAACCCCGGAAAGAGCGCAGCCGCTGTGAATACCCCCAAGATGCTAAAGAGAGTATATGAGTTTGAAAAATCATCGACCTTTTCAATGTACCTGAAGAACAGAGGTGCAGCCCAATCTCCACCACAAAGGGGTCCACTATTGCTGTTCTTAGCGACCATAAGAGATACGAACGCCCTCGCATGCTTACCTTGGCGAAGCAGGTATTGACAATCAGATAGAGAAGACGCCCGAAAACTTCGTTTCGCATTAGCTAGACAGATGGTCAGCAGGATCTTAATGATCCACCGTGAATACATACGATAGCGAAGTTGAGGTTCCCTAGAACCATAGCTCCAGAATTGTTGACGGCGTATGGAAAGTGCCCCGAGGTCGCGAGGCCAATTCCGACCATGTTGAGGGTGAATACAAAGGTGAAGAACTTTCTGCATAGGTGACGCGTTCAGTTTGAGGAACTATGAAAGGTAGCAAGACTTGACCTGTATGTGTTGAACCAAATTTTCCAAAGAATCCAGTTGGACACTCGTTTCTTGGGCTTGTGGGCGGGTTTTACCGCTTGCTTGGCCTGGACAGTCAGGGCCCCCGCTGCATCTTTCTTGTCCAGCGGATAGTAAGATACTTGAGCGGGAAGAGAGTCCAAGATGCCCTTCTCAGCATCGCTGTATGCTGGAGACGCTGGAGATTCGTGTTTCTCCGTCGACATTGTTGAGGGGGGGGAGGGAGGTTATGGGAGTTACGCAAGCTGTGGCACAGAATAAACTCGAAGGGTGGTTGCTTCTTATAATTGTACGTGGGACACCGGGATACTAGGTACCAGATAACAGGTACGCAATGAACACACACCACCAGGGGAGCCGTTGGCCAGGGTCCTCGCAGACCCAAGGAAGGAGCCTTTGTTCACAGGGTTCTCCATGTTCGACGTCGGTTTTACCCAGACCGGGTTCCGGCCTTTAATACGCAACGCCCTTCGAGTGTGATACGGAGCGATACGCTTCTTCCGGGTCATTGTCGGTCCTCGGTAACAAACGCCCTACGAAAGAAAGTATTTTGAGACTTTCGGTGAAAGGGACGATTTCGAAAGGCGAGGCAGCACCAGACAGGTTTGGGGGACGACTCTTGACCGACTCGGCCAGGCCGGGGTTTAGGATATGTATCTGGGCCACAATAACCGGGCAGAAAATGAACGAATGAGAAAGAGTTTGGTCGCCAAGGGTTTTTCTTCCCGTATCCTGCACATCGGGACTCGGCTACCTTGGGATACCTTGATCGCGAGCAAGAAACCGAGTGGCAATCGCTAAAAGGTGCCGGAAGAGACACGAACGGTACACGAGCCGAGTGAGCTGCGCGGACGCAGATGGAGGGCGTTCAGATACCCAAGTGGAGCGTTCAGTACAGATTGCCAGAAACTGGAGCGCCGTTCGAAAAGGCAGACACTGGACACGACCAAGGGTAGGCATGGAGTACGCCAGAATCGATACGGCTATCCGTCCGAGTCGCAGCAGGGAGTTTGTGTGAAACAAGAATCTGAAGTTGAAGGAATAGAAATGAACTGGTGGGCTGTCGGAGATCACGGCATCAGCTCGGCACAGACGCGCCAATTCTCCCTACAAAAATTGGGCAAACGTTCAAGTTGGCTTCAAGCTTGTGGAAAACACCTCCGGGTTCGTATCGATATCCTGGATACATACAATAAGATAAAATACGCTACATGTCAACTTTGCTGATACATAAACCGGAGATGCAGGACCCTACTCGCCCTCGGCGAAGACGCGTAGGTCGGTGAGATACCGAGAGACTTCAGCCTTGAACATCGCAATGTCATGCGTGTTCTTGAGAATGGCACGAACCGTCTCTTCCTTCAGGCGCGAAACCTTTTCAACCTGTTCGCGATGGCTGGTGAAAAGAGTGTTAATTGGACGTGTCTACTTGCTTGAGCGGGAGACTCAACGCGATTTGTAAGGCTTGTAACCGAGACTTGACGCCCATTCCGTTTGCCAGAGCCGCTGTTCGTGCATGGGCGACATCCCTCTGCAGGCGTTCCGCCTCGCTGTTCGCGACGATGGTCTCCTGCTGCGCTACCTGTAAAAGCATTAGCGAGGAACTACATTGTGGGGACCAACGTACGTCTCGCAGATCATCGGCCTGATCATTCAGTCCGACCACTTTCTTCTCGACCTCCCCAATCTCTTCGTCAATATTCTCGCACTCCAACGTCAGTTGATCGAGCTCATTGTCAAACTTTATTCGTTCGCTTTCCACGGTCGCACGCTCTGAGCGTTTTGATTCTGCAACAGCGCTCAGAGTCGGTTTGATTACGCGTCGAATATCGGCGCCAGAGAGGAGATTCTGCGGATTCGCAGACGGGGTGTTGAGTTCAAGGGTGAGATCCACGTCCTCAAGTGGTGGGTCGAGCGGCGGAAACAATTCCAGGGATGTTAGGAGGTTTGTATAAGTATCGATAGCTTCCTCGGCGGCGGCAGCTCGGTTCGTCACATTGACCTCCAACGACATGAGGTTGCGATGAGTTTCGGCAATCTTCTGTTTGAGGTCCTTCAGATTTTGGGACAACGTTTCGTGGTCCGTGTTCATCTTGATGACCTCTTCAGGAGAGAGGTTCTGGGTTTTGACGATTTCCGCAAGCTTCAACTGCTCCGACTTGAGTTGCTCGAGCTGATTTCCTGTTCGTGATTATGACGACGAGGTTTGTTACTTGGCATGGAATCCACCGACCTCGAGTAATGAGTTCGGCCTTCTCAAATGCGATGTGATCCAGCAGCTTCCTCTTGCGCAAATCGTATTGGTGGAGAATCTTCTGAAATTTCTCGCTGTCCCCTTTCAGCAGGCCATTTTCATCCTGCAGCCTTGCTATCGGTGGCTATGCACGATGAGAACCCTAGTAGGGAGAAAGCATGGAAATGGCATACCGCTGTAGATTTTAATTTGCTGAGCTCGAGTGTGGACTGCTCCAGCTGTCTCGTTTTATCCTCCAGATCGATCTGCGCCTGTTCGTTTTTGCGCGCTGCGTAAGGCGGTTAAGACGAAGTGAAGGATCTGAGAGGATTATTACCATAGCGGTCCTCCAAATTTTGGTTGGGTTCCACAAAATCGTCAACCATATCCAGCCAAATGGTGTATGCTTGATCATAGTAATCGAAAGTCAGCGCCTGGTGGTCCCAGGGGTCGTCAAACTCTTCCGGAACATCAGAGGGGATCTGTAGAGTGGGGTCTCCACTCGACTCGTACAAATCGCGGGCCTGTAAAACGGTGAATATCGCATCAAGGCAGGAAAATAACAAGCACCTTGCACGCCTCGACCAACCAATGCAGTACCCCCAGGAGTGAGGGCCATGAATGCATGCTAGCAGGAGCCGCCAGCCACTTGTTGTCCATCGCCGAGCAAAAAAGATAACGGAGAGCCTTCAAAGCCGGAACAAACTCGTCCTCAAACCGCGCGGTCGGATTCAGAGGGTGGAATGGATCGAGTTTCAGCACGAGAAAGTCGAAGATGGACCGATAATCCTTTCCGGTTATGGTGTTCAAGGTGGCCATCGATACCTCTTGGTTGACACTTTTGAGATACGCGTGTACATCCTGCTTCATTTGGGTCTGAAATGCGCGATCCCGAAGGGGCCGTGTGTCTTTCTGAGTTTGGCTACCCGGGGGCTGAACGGCAGCAGCCCCGCCGCCCCACGTCGACCCACGTCGCGTACTGCTGAAGAAAGGAACATGGTTGAGTCCACACTCGCGAGCGAGCTCAGAAGCGGACACGCACTTGTTCAGAGGGGTTCTGCCGTAGTTGGGCTTGGTAGTAGACTGAAGCAACACGTTTGGGTTGACGTTCTGGGACCTAAGGATGGACTGCCGTGGATTGGAGCCTGGTCCAGATCCCGGGGGAGCATGGGGGGCTCGGAGGGCCGGTCCCGCGAGAGACATGCGGAGTGTGGAATTCTGTTTCTTGGTGGACGCTGGGACGGGAATACCTGAGCGAGCGCTGCCATGGAGGTCGGTGGGGGGCTGCATGGTAGAGCGTCGGCGACTGTCCATTGTGAGTGGACGCGTTTGGTTGAAGTGTGCGAATAGCGTGACAGAGCGTGACTGATCGTGTCTTGCCTTGCTTCTGACTCTCATGATGTCCTCTTACACCCGCGAGCTTTTTGGAGGCGCAATCACCGCAGTGGCCCCCACTACCCTTGTCGACGCATCGTATCAAGTTTATCTTCCGCCCGGATCTATCTGACGGCGCCCCAGCGACCTCCGGCAGGTCCCCGACACCCAGGAAGTTCTCCTGTATCCCGACTCTAGCGTCAGCATCGTTGTCGAAGTCCTTCAAAGAGTCGACCCGGACGACGACGACTCCGCCATCAGGTTCTGTCCTCATCCTTCGACGCTCGGGGCTCCAGTTCATGGCCGACCAGGTTCCACTTTGACTCGTTGGCCCATGATAACGAGGCCATCTCGTCGGCTGTAGACGCTGTCGCTGTCATCCCCAACACTAGAGGCGATACCACTCCAAAGGCTATCACGCTCACAGGTGTCCAGTCTGTGGCAAAATTCAACAAAGTCGACGAGGATCAAGTTCGCGTTCTCATGGCGCTATTCCGAGTGGAAGACAAGCGTGTCGATCTTGTGGTAACTTTCAACGTCCCTGTGGAGTCGCAAGATCAAGGCGCTGTCGACCAGGCAGGATGGAACTCTATGCAGAACCATTTCGATACCTTCGTTAGATCCCTTTGTATCGTCGATTTCGGACTTTTCGTCTGAAGCGCTCCAATAAATCACTTTGGCAGCCGGGAGTTTTTCCGACTCCAATTTAATTCACAACTCGAGAACCCGAGCGCGGCGCTTGGGAAAAGACGCCGCAGGTCCCCGAAACCAAGGATAAGACGCCCGTTGCCGTGGTCGACGCCGAAACAAGGTCTCGGAGCGTGCGCACATAGATAGATATGGCTCATCATAGATTACATTGCATTTTACACGAGGCTACTGATACAAAGATAGCAAGGAAAGAGAAGGGAAACACCTAGATGGCACGCGGGATATCCAAAGTTTCGTCCGGCTCTGGCTCCGGTTCTTCTGGAATCCGTTCCCGAACGAGTGGACTGGAAGGTTTAACTGCGTCAGCGGCTGCCGCTGCCTTGGTTTCCTTTCTACGCTTGGCGGATTCCTTGAGTTTCTCCCATTTCTCTTGATATCGCACTATCATGTTTTTCTGTGGAAAGAAGTGAGAACGGGGACTCGCGGTCACATTCAACTCCAAACACCTGTTTATCGTTTTCCTGTCGCACAGTTCGGAGCTCCTCCTCTAGTTCTTTCACACGACGGGCGTACTGTGCCTCGCGCCCAGTTTTGATACCCGGTGTTTCTCGCATCACAGACGATGTAGGTACTAAGAATGGTTGTCCAACAACAGATGCCCCCATAGCGCGCTGTGCCTGGAAGGATGAAGTGTCGGTGTCGCCCGTCCCGTCACCAAGAAGTAAAATGCGATGCGAGGCCCACCTCTTTGGTCGCCTGGAATATACTATCTCGAAGATGAACGTCTTGCTCTCTGCGTAGCTGCAAAATCCGCTCGGTAGTCTCCAGTCGCTTTTTCAAGGCATCCACCTCAAGTCGAAGAGAGGTATTGTCTTTTTTCAGCGCCGCAGGTGAAGAATCCGCGTTTGACGGGATTAAGAAAAACGATTCAGTTAATTCGTCGCCATCTTGGGAATGATGTCAAGTGAGCACAAAGCAGAGAGGGTAGCCATGCCTTCATCAAAATCATCGTCCGGGTCGGGAGTTGAAGCGAGCCTCGTCTTCGGGTTGCTTGGGGATCGATCTGACTTTCTGTTGTCGGCACTCATCCCTAGCCGTCTCGCGAACCGAGCCACCATAGGCTCCTCAATGTCAGTATCACTGCTGATACTGCCATTTCGCCGGAGAGAGGCTTGAGAGGACAGCTTGGTCCTGGCGACATGATTTGTCGGTTTCGAGGATTCCGGGTCACCCAGTGGCGCAGTGGCGAACGCTACGGGTTGCGAAAGGTTGTCCAGCATCCCTTGCATAATATTCCAAAACTGGTTGAAGGCGTCGCCGGGGTCGGACTAGAACACTGTGAGTGTGAGTACTGTGAAACTGGCGATTTGTCGTACGCGTTGTCCGCCCAGAAGCATGAAGGACTCGTCCACAGTTCCCTGCGAGTCCGTCATGGGCCGATTTGGAGGGGGAGAAGGAGCGGAGCGGGGGAAGGACGGATATGGATGGGAGTTGGAGCGCGTAGACAGTTGGGGAGGGTCAGGTCTATGCGGTAAACTAGGGTCTTTGCCTTCCGCCTTGAGTTGCTCAATCTTTCTTTGGAGCTCTTTCCCCGCCTTGTGGTGCTCGTTATACAGCATCTTCAACGTTCTCTTGGCCTACCGATGGGATTGAATACTACCAGGATGGCTCAACGAGATTTCACGAACTGAATCGTCATTACTACGTTCAATAGCCTTCTCATACGCTTCTGCGGCCTTCGAACAGAATCCTTGAGTGTTCGAAGAGACCGAAAGTCGAAAGCGCCAACCTTGAAATGTTCCTCGGACGCCGGTATTAGCTAGAGCGAGTGATTAGCCCCAGGCGCCGAGTGCATGTCCAACTTGCTGACTAGTCCTTGAGCAAGGAAATCTTCTGCATTGGCAGCCGCTTCGTGGGCCTGAAGTGAATCATGAGCAAAACCAAACGCATCTCTCCGCAAAGTGCACCAGTACAGTGTTGAGCATTTCCAGCGAGTCGTCGCGTCGACGAGAATGATGAGCGTCCTAGACTCGAACCAGTACAGTACAAATCCTCGAAAGCTCGAAGACGGTCACGGTCGTTCGATCAGTGATGGATAGGAAGCGTTCCTTATTTGGCTTCAACCTCGCAGTCAGTCCGCAAGCGGTTTCCTCCGTCTGAGACACACGGCGGCAAAAGCGGGACTGGTGAAAGGAGGGGAATGTATCGGCACTGGTCTCACTCTCAATGTCTCAGTCTCGAGCGTATAAACTCGCCGCTCCTCGCTACTGCGGACCCAATCTGAAATGTCCCGCCTTTCCATCTCATCCTTCTTTGAAGGCAAAGACGCCAAAAGAGCTAGGGTCGAGGTACGCTTGCGCGCCACGCTATGTATTACCATCTCAATGTCTACTTTACCAGGCTGAAATAGTTGAACGGAGCGAACGCTTCAGAGCATCTCCCACCGTCAAGATTGGCACACTGACGGTCATCAACCCCGTAAGCTGCGTGAAGCCCTTCCGTCCTGCTATCATTAATTTCGCGCAGACGTACGAGGGTCCCAATCCTTTTCAAGCTGCGGAGCTGTTGGATCCTGAAAACGAGGGAGTCATTTTGGCAGCGACGGAAGCCGACAAGATGCAACGCTCCAAGAAGCGGCGGGACCGGGCCAAGAGCGAGGCGTATTCCAAAACGCCGTGGTCTCTCGACGACGGCCAAGTGCAGAATCTCGTCCGAAACCCCCGTTATTCCGCCCCACCTTTATCCCGAGTCGGCTCGGAAGTGGGTTTTGCGTCTGAAGAAGACGACGACCCGTTTCGCAAAGATCCTCTCAGCAGCTCAACTCAGCGACCCAACTCGTTCTTCCTAGACACGGACCTGGAGGAAGAAAAACGCAAAGTGGTTTCCAGTCCAGTACTTGATTTTGTTCGTGTTTCTGAGATATCTGCAGGCTCGAAGGAGGACTGTGGGCTATTTGCAGGTTGAAATCCCGGATTGTCGACTGTAGAGCAAAGGAGCGGCCTTAGTTTAGTTTGTTGATGAGAGCTTGTACACCCTGTATTACAAACCGTACTGTGATTGTAGTAACCGCTTGAGTTCCCGCTTCCTTGTCCGCGCCCGCAATGTCTGTAGCGCCTCCCAGTGTGCTGTAAGTCTCTTCCTGTCCCGTACTCCTCTCCCCTCCTTCATCTCCTTTGCAGCAAGAAAAAGATCAGGGTCACTGGTCACTGGTTTCCTTCATTCAAAGATGCATTCCTCATACTTTTCTAGTCGTCGCGGCCGACGGTCTGTCCAAGCGCGATGTCTTTCGTCTCCCAGATCCTTTTGCTGTGATCACGGTCGACGCCGAGCAGACCCACACCACCAGTGTCATCAAGAAGACCCTCAACCCCTACTGGAACGAGAGTTTCGACATGTACGCCTTTCGCATCTATCCCTGCACCCTCTTTCCTCATCCGTCTCCCACAGCACCGTGCAGGACTCTTCCGTCGTCGCAGTTCAGATATTTGACCAGCGCAAGTTCAAGAGACGCGATCAAGGTTTCCTCGGCGTTGTCAATGTCCGAGTCAGCGATGTTTTGGACCTCGGGTTGGACTGCCATGGTATGCGCGCATACTCCGCGGGTCGCCCAAGACTCATCTCCTCCTCCAGAAATGCTCACGCTCGACTTGAAAAAGTCAAACGATAATTTGGTCGTCCACGGAAAGCTTATCATATACCTCTCCACCAACGTTAACCAGCCCATCAACAACCCAGGCCCTTCCCAGGTCTCGGGGCTGAATACCGCCATGGCGAACATGGGCTTGAATACTTCGCCCACAGCTAGCACATCCAACTTGGCTCTCCCTGCTTCCACCGCACCGCTTTCCCGAACTCCCAGTTCTCACGCCACGGCAAGCGATGCCGCTGCACAGGCTGCACCTGTGACTACACCTGCGGGTTCACCTGAACCTACTGCAGCAGCCGTTCCTCCCCAGTCGCCTGCGGAGTCTCGTCCCACCAGTACTGTCGGTACACCACCAGGCGCTGCGGCCGCACAACCCGCACTAGCACCGCCTCAAGGTGGCCCTACGACATCCCCCGGGACCGCGAGCCAGAACGCACAGATGCGTAACTTCAACCCCAATGAAGATCAGTATGGGCCGCTGCCAACTGGTTGGGAGCGCCGTATTGATCCCTTGGGGCGAACATACTACGTTGACCACAACACCCGGACCACCACGTGGAACAGGCCATCAGCGAGTGCCGCAGTGAACACTAACGCTCAAGATAACGAGACCAACGCTGCGCGCGAGCAGCATGGTCGTCGCATCCTCGCCGATGACCTCCTAGAGGCCAACAACAGTGGTTCCGTTCTACGGAACTCGAGCACTTCTGCCTCCGCTTCACCTGATCCTGCCGCTGGCAACATTGCCACCACCGCTGCCAACAACTCAACGACAGCCGGTTCGGGCAGTCTTCCCAACGGATGGGAAGAGCGCTACACTCCGGAGGGCCGACCTTACTATGTCGACCACAATACTCGGACCACGACTTGGGTCGACCCCCGGCGACAAACCATCATCCGCGTCATGGGTCCTGGGGGCCAGGGCTCGGCCCTGCAGCCCCAAACTATCTCCCAGCTTGGGCCTCTGCCGTCCGGATGGGAGATGCGGCTTACGAATACTGCTCGTGTCTACTTTGTGGATCACAATACGAAGACGACGACCTGGGACGACCCCCGACTTCCTTCGACGCTCGACTCGAACGTGCCGCAGTACAAGCGCGACTTCCGCAGGAAGCTGATCTACTTCCGCAGTCAGCCGGCCATGCGTGCGCAGCCAGGAAATTGCCAGATCAAGATTCGCCGAAACCATATCTTCGAGGACAGTTATGCCGAGATTATGAGACAGACGCCCAACGATTTGAAGAAACGTTTAATGATCAAGTTCGACGGTGAGGATGGCCTCGACTATGGTGGTCTGTCCAGGTACGCTTCCTCCTTTGACCTTTCATCTCCGTCAAATTCACTGGTGTTACTTTTCCAGGGAGTTCTTCTTCCTACTCTCGCACGAAATGTTCAATCCGTTCTACTGTCTATTCGAGTACTCTGCGCACGACAACTACACGCTGCAGATCAACCCAGCTTCGAATATCAACCCGGAGCATCTGAACTACTTCAAATTCATTGGACGCTGTCTAGGGCTCGGCATTTTCCACCGCCGATTCTTGGACGCGTACTTCATTGTTAGCTTTTACAAGATGATTTTAAAGAAGAAGGTGACGCTCTCGGATCTCGAGAGTGTTGACGCTGAGCTTCATCGCGGGATGACATGGATGCTGTACGCATATTTATGTCTTGTGTGAACGATGATTGACCAGCCTTGCAGAGAGAACGATATCACGGATATCATCGACGAGACCTTTACGACCACCGAGGAGCGCTTTGGTGAAATGGTCACCATCGATCTCAAACCCGGCGGTGCAGACGAGCCCGTGACGCAAGACAACAAGAAGGAATATGTCGAGCACGTCGTAGACTACCGCATTTCGAAGCGAGTCAAGGAGCAGTTCGAGGCCTTCATGTCAGGCTTCAGCGAGCTGATCCCCCAGGATCTCGTCACCGTCTTTGACGAGCGCGAGCTGGAGCTGTTGATTGGTGGCATGTCTGAGATTGACGTCGACGACTGGACCAAGTTCACCGACTACCGCGGCTATGAGATGAACGACGAGGTCATCCAGTGGTTCTGGAAGTGCGTCCGCAGCTGGCCGCCCGAGCGCAAGTCGCGGCTCCTCCAGTTTGCGACGGGCACCTCGCGTATCCCTGTCAATGGGTTCAAGGATCTCCAGGGCTCGGATGGGTGAGTAAATCACACCTACTCAAAGCTCGATTGACGTTCTTCGCAGACCCAGACGGTTTACCATCGAGAAGAGTGGCGATCCTTCGCAACTGCCCAAGAGCCACACCTGCTTCAACAGGATCGATTTACCACCGTATAAAGACTATGCAAGCTTGGAGCACAAGTTGACCCTTGCTGTGGAGTGCGTCTTCTTATTCTATTGCCCGCAATGTCCTCACCGTTACTTCGTAGGGAAACCGTTGGGTTCGGAGTCGAGTAGATCAAAACAGGATATAGCCGTGAACATTTTCTATCGACGATTGTAAACTACATACTTTGTGCCTCTTATGCGTATCTTTAATGTCATTCTGTTTTTGAGTTGAGGGACAAAAATTTGTGATGGAGCCATGATTGATTGCAAAGCCAATGCCCTACTTGAAACCCTTTCGGGTCGCGTTTCTTGGACCCATAGGAACATACTCTCACCAAGTAAATCTATCCCTGGCTGGTTGCATCGCTGCTGAGCCTTCTTCAGGCGGCGTATGATCGATTTGGGAGTTCGGCTGAGTACCACGAATGTGGAACCATTACAGGCGAGAAATATGGACACAACGCGGGAACAAAGCTGAATATCCTTCACAGATGTCTTCAATGCCGTTGCGTCCCAAACCACCCCTGTGGGCGTAGTACCGCAAGAAAATAGCATCTACGGAAGCGTCATCGACACGTACGACGCCCTTCGGAGACGGGATGCAGGCTTCATTCAAGGAGAGGTCGTTCTTGAGGTCCAACACTCCTTGCTCGTCCGCCGTGGTGTCAAGCAGGCTGATATCCGGACTATCAAGAGCCATGAACAAGTGAGTGCCTCCTCTTCAATGCTTGAGCTCACAGTGACGGACCAAAGGCGTTGGGGCAATGTCGCGGTTTCCTAGCCAAAAACTTTCCGTCTGCGGCCCTCGAGAAAGTCACGTCTACTGCGGCAGCAGCGGAGGCCGTTTTGGTGTCCTCCGATTCTGCAGCTATATGCTCAAAGCTATGCGCTACGGTATTTGACGGTCTTGAAATATTGTTCGAGGGCATTCAGGACCAAAACAGTCAGTCATCCAGCTTGCTGCTCTTTCAGCGGCTGACCCTGCTGCAGGCAACTTTACACGTTTCTATGTGATATCGGGCGCGCAGGTCACCGAACTACCGTCGCCTCCCCCAGAGAAAACCCGTTGTTTAATTCGTCTGTCTTCACGAACGGACGCGTTTCCTGCCCCCGCTATTACACAGCTTCTTACAGCTCTAGCCATACCTGTCTCGCGTCTGGACAGAAGACCACAGCTTGAGAATGCTCGGCTTTTTCACGATGTTTATTTTGCAGAGCTGGTGAGCGGAGAGGGCGACAACTTGGATGGATGGTTAGCAGATATAGAGCGCGGTATAGAGCGCATCCGCACTGCCGGTGGGGAAGCAGATCTCTTGGGAACTTGGTAGTCATTCCGATTTGCGCCTTTTTCGGCGGCCGCCTCTCCAGTGCGAATGGATCTTTTCAAATATTATTTACAAGTCTCTATGAGTAAGATACTCTGGTGCGTGGTCATGACATTACAGATACATTTCCTTTCATAATTCTCGTCAAACAATTGCTCATGAAGACGCTCCGGCTCCGCTCTCTGCTGCACGGACAGCCGCTGCGAGATCCAGATGGAAAAACGGTGTGTCCGTCTCGACGACGGGGGCGTAGCCGTCCACGACCGACGGATCGGGTGACCCGGGCTCTTCTCGCTCTTCTCCAAGCTTCGAATCACCAACCTCACCAACCTCTGCGTCAGAATCTTGCCGCAGTCTGTACAACTCGTTTCCGTTCGCCGCGTCCGAGAGGCCACGGTAGGGCACGACTTGTGCGATTTCGCGGGGTACCCGCGATGCCGAAACACCAGTGCCGAAGCCCCCCGCAATCAAAGCGCGGCGGATCCAGGGCGAGAGCAAGGTGGCAAAGTGGAACTGGCGCCAGGTAAACTGAAGACGACGCGACAAGAATAAAAAGTAACGTACCTCGACTGGGTGGTCAGCCCATCGTTCCACCTCGTTACGAGTATCAATTAGCGCCTGCACGGCGGTTATATCTATGTGTGAACTGCGCAGATTAGAAAAGAGTGTGAGATCATAAGGAGTGCACTTACATGCTCGAGAGATCGATGACGATGGCGTGCAGTATGGGCAGCTTCTCGTTCGCAACTTGGTCGGCGTCAGCACCATGGCGGCTTGGACCAGGATCGTTCCACGGGCGGTCGCTGTTTGACACATTGGACATGTCCCTGCCGCGTCGCATATTCTTTTTAACATGGGCAACAAGTTCTGCATTGAGATGCGATGCGTTGGGGAAGATCGCAGACTCTTCGAATCTGTACACAATCGTTCCTGGGGATGGGGGGTCGATTTTGAGGTGAGGGTTTGTGATGCCGTCCCTAGTTAAAGGGACGTATACGTCTCGCGATTCCTTGCTTTCGGAGGGGTGGCCGCGGACAGTGACCTTGCCCAGGAAGGCCCCGCGAGGGTGTGCGATGCGAATCAGGAGCAGGGCCACGGAAGTGGAGATGGAGACATAGATCCCGTTTTCCACGGTGGAGAATACTGTTGTGAGAACGGCCGCGAGCCATATGACGAACTCGAGAGGGGAGACACGCCAGTACGAGTACACCTGGGCAGGCGAGGCCACCAAGTCCGCGACGGCGTGGATGATAACAGCTGTTGGGGGTCAATAAAGAGGATATTCACTGAAGGAGAAGACGAACCAGACAGAGCCGCATTGGGAATCCAGAAGAAGGCCGGGGTCAACCCATAGAGCGCGACGAGCACCACTATGGCTGTAACAAGACCAGCGAGCGGGGTGCGGACTCCGGATTTGGACTTCAACGCGGAACGGGAGAAGGAGCCCGTTGCAGGGTAGGCACCGAAACAGGACCCGACCTGTATAATTCAAACGTTACAATGGGTCATGCAGTTTGCCGCGGAGATGCATACTGTGTTGGTGACACCGATTGCAATGAGCTCTTGGTTCGGGTTGATCGTATATCCGTTCAGCCGTCCAAAGGCTGTAATGGTAATGAGGTTGGTGGATATTTCTGAAAATGTGGACTTTACATTTGGAGATGGCGATGTGCTCAAGGAGCAGGATAATTGTGGCGACTGGAAGTTCCCCTGAGAGGGCACGGACCAAGGCAGGGTCGATTGTAGGTTGGCCGACGTGTTGGAAGCCTCGGGGAACGGTCTGCAAGATCTTGATCGGGTACGTCCCCTTGGCGGACCGCCGGTGGCGGGTGTACAACCAAGCCGCGATGGTCATCACAAGTATTACAAAGGCGTTCCGAAGGACAGAGATGAAGAAGAAGACGCGAGCTTTTCGCGGGTACCGCTTGCTTAGTTTGTCGCAGATTATTCGGATGGCATAGAGCGCAACTAGAGGAGCGGGGATCAGCCACAAGGCAAAGGGAGGATAATTAATTTATACGAACACAAGGATGGCAAGCCCCACGCGGCGTCTAAAGTCGTCCTAGGGAGACCCTTGAGGGTGTTGATAATGACATGGAACGTCGCTGCACGTGTGCTAAACGACAGTCAGCAAGCTATGCGCGCTTGCGGGCAGAAACTCACTTGAAGCCAGTAATGCCCATTAATCCGGGGACCTGACCGGCGGCGATACCTGGCATAACGTTAGTTTGAGGTTGCGTTGTGAGATGGAGAAGACACACTGATCGCGGACCCAGTCATGAAGCCGGATACGGCGGGGGCGGGAATAAACTCGATGATCCACCCAAGGCGCAAGAGGCCAACGCCGAGAACGATGAAGCCAGAGATAAAGGCGACAGTGGTTGCTATTTCCGGGGCCGCCCACTGGCCAGGATGCGCGGCGGTTACCCTCCCGATGATTTGGGACATTATTAAGCTGACGACAGCGACTGGGCCGATGGAGACGTCCTTGGAGGTGGCGAAGAGCTATTGTTATGAAAGTGAGATCCACCGGACAGAATTTAGAACACTGAAATTGTCGCACGCAGTAGACGGTGACGCCGACGAAGGAGGAATACAGGCCGTATTGTGTGGGGAGGGTCGCGATCTGCAAGAAGGTTAGCACGAGTAATACGGGATGTAATTTTCGTCTAGATTATACCTGGGCATAGGACATGCTCTGCGGCACAAGTACCATTCCAACGGTTAAGCCTGCGACGACATCGCCCGATAGCCAACCAAGGTCTGAACAACTCAGTTTCTTTGGAGAGTTCGGAGAGAGGAGGACACGAACTGTATCTTGAGATCCATTGCAAGATGGGGAAGAGGCTCAAGAAGTAGTTGGCGATCTGGACGAGGTTATGAGCGGGACAGCAAGTCGTTTTGAAAAGCCACGGACAGGGCGTCTAGGGTCTCGAATGTAGCGGCCCACATAGTCCTTGCTGGAAACATAGGGGACAGAGTGATCCGGGTACGCAACGACGCGCTTTGCGAGGCGTTTTGCAGATTCCATGGGGGATAGCTCGTAGAGTGACAAGGATTTGCGAGACCATTTATAGGGTATTTAAATATATGAGCCACCTTGAGCTCATCCTTGGTAAAATGGCGCAATCCGAGGGGTTTGGACATCAGCTACAAACACGGAGACTTGATGCGGCTAGAGACTCGCCTTGCTGCGACAGAGATGGGTAAATGCCATTCGCCATCGAGCAAAAAAATGGTGCAAGAGGAGAGAAAAGGTATCATTTTGAGGCCTATCGAGCATGGGGATGTGAGCATGCTTTAACTGCGACGTCCACTTGACAGTCTTGAGTGCATGTCGCCATTGTAGCCCCTGCAGCAGGCCATTTGTGTGCCTGGCAATTGAATATAGAATGGCACTTGTCCTCGATTCAACGCAGCATTCGACGCAGCATTCTCGTAGACTCGTAGTATTCCCGACATGGAAGAGGGAATATATGGGATATGTTGCGGACAGGAAAGCTTACCAATTGATCGCTTTCCAGTCTCCTTTTCACAGTTCACGGCCGAGCGCAGTGCGCCTCTCACGACAACCACCCTCTAATGTCCGTCCACGCAGTCCCAGTACACCCTATTCATCCCTATTTCATCCAGGTCCGCCCCCAAAGCCCTCGTCGCAGCGGGGCACACCCGCCCCGTCACCCATCTCTCCTTCTCCCCGATCCAGGAGGATGGCACCTTTCTTCTCGTCTCCAGTTGCAAGGACGGAAATCCCATGTTGCGCGAATGGACGGGCGACTGGATCGGGACCTTTCTCGGCCACAAGGGCGCCGTCTGGAGTACCAAGCTGTCTCCCGACGCATCTCGTGCTGCAACTGGCAGCGCAGATTTCACCGCGTGCGTCATCTATACAGCGCCCTTATCGCGTCGTCGCTGACGCCCGCGCAGCAAGATCTGGGACGCCTACTCGGGCACTCCGCTGCACTCGTTCCCCCACAACCACATCGTCCGCAGCGTCGCGCTCTCCCCGTCATCCTCCCATCTTCTCACCGGCGGACAAGAAAAGAAGGTCAGAATATTCGATCTCGCGCGACCGGACGCAGACCCCGATTTCCTTGGTGAGCCTGGCGCGCTGTCGCACGAGGGCACGGTCAAGAGCGTCGTGTGGGTCGGCGAGCACACTGGCGTGACGGCGGGCGAGGATGGTCTTATCAAGTGCGTCCGCCACTCGCAGTAAAACCACGCTTTGTTGATATTCGAACGCAGGTGGTGGGATCTGCGGACACGAAAGCTGACGACGAGCCTGACGTTTCCGAGCGCGATCACGTCGATGGAACTGTCGCCGCAGACAAAGCGGCTGGTGGTCACGTCGGGGAACACGGTCGCGTTCATCCCGGTGCTGCCCAACGGGACGGGGACACACTCGTTGACACTGCCGTATACACCGTCCTCGGCGTCGATCCACCCGCTGCTGCAGGACAGGTTCGTGACGGGCAACTCTGGGGACGAGTGGGTGCGGGTACATGGGATGGATGGCGAGGAGCGCGAGGTGCTCAAGGGTCACCACGGACCTGTACATTGTGTGGAATTCAGCCCGGATGGGGAGATGTACGCGAGCGGGAGTGGTGCGTCCAGTACTCTTTATTTTTCTTCCGTTCTCGTTCTGAAATACATTGGCAGAGGACGGAACAATCCGACTATGGCAGACGACACCAGGAAAGACGTACGGGCTGTGGGAGGGCCAATCGTGATATTATTGTGCTACTTAACTTACTGTATCGGCCAAAGCATGTTCCAATTATTAAAGTCCTGTATGGAGGTCTTCGGAATCGGCGCGTGAGAAGTGGACACGATCACTACTGACGTTGGGCCGAGCTCATTCATCGCTTAAACCTCAACCATGTCCTCCCCACACCATCGCTCCCCGTCTGCGTCCTCGTCCGCCAACCACAGGTCCCAGTCTTCGGGCCACCACAGGTCGCCCTCGTCGGCCTCCAATGGAGACCCAACTCAGACCCACCACTATTCAATTCTGCCTACCGTGCCGACCCCTGCGCTCGTCGAGTCAGTGGCGGGCGGGGCACATTATTCAGGGAGCAATATCGAGCCGCTCAAGCATCGGCACAGCAGCCACGACCGACCGGACACCCACACGGAGCTCAAGGCGGACCACCACCGCGTTCTCGAGGACATTCGTGCCCTATACGAGTGTCGCCCGACGCCAGAGATATTCCATCGCTCCTGGCATCCAGATGCTGTTTTTGAGGTGCGGTGTGCTCGGACAGCTCTGCTCAACTGGCTCATGGTCGCAGGACCCGCTCTCCAACTGCAAGGGCTTCCGGGAATATGCGGCTCAGGTTCGTGCATTTGTATACAAAGTGGGCGACTTTACTGATGCTATGCTGCAGTGGTATGCTATGGTGAGCTGTCTGAATCCGATATACAAGGGTAAGCGCTGAGCGCGGGCAGCCCAAGCTGTTTAAATCGTCTGAGACGGTAACAACGCGCGTCATGTCCTCGACGCGCACCCCAAATCGGATCGTGTTTTCACAGACACAGCGGTACAAGAACCGGTTCATCGACAAGGTAGGGCGGCGTTACAGGACGAGTTCTCCTCTCACTGTCTGAACACAGGCAATTTCCTCTGTCGTGACAGTGGACTTGGACGACGAAGACAAGATCATCCGTTTAGTTGACCAGTAAGTGCGCTGAATAATTCAGTCCAGTCAAGTTCACTAAAGCCGCGCCAGGGTGAATATTTTCATTGCTGAAAAGTGAATTGAACTGGATTATTGAGCACCACTAGTGGGACGGCAAAGGACTGCCGTCGCGATTCGGTGGGGGGCTATTGCGGCGGCTGAACGCAAAGATGGCGCCGTTACTGGTGCATGTTCCGGTCTACAGGCCCACGGTATAGACCGGCAGTGTAGTTTTATATGTACACCTTTTGTGGTTGAAATAATGAAAGCGCAAGTTCCCGTGATGTGCTGCGGAACTGAATCAATTGCGACCACTCTCGTTTCTCTGGTTAGCGCACCTGCCCGCCTCTCTGCCTCAGACCCGCTCGTCTACTTTTGCTGGCCTTTCCGCGCCCTTCTCACTGCAGCTCGCTCTCCTGGGGGTTCAAGGGAATCAGTCCGTAACGTGATCCGCATTCCGCAGTCGCCGCAGCGTCGCGGTCTTGCTCTTGTCTTTTGCCACCAACCATGCACGTCGAGGTCAACCCAGATATTCCAAAGTCCTCAAGGAAGGGCAAGGAGCGCGACATGCTCCCAAGGGACCTTCAACCGACAAATATCGACCAGCAGCTTATGATGGCAAAGCGCCGCGCAGCAAAGTCAGAGTCCGTCCCTTTTCTCTTGCTCTTGCTCGTCCCCATCTTAGTATATTGCACTCTTCCAGTGCTACGCGTCCCCGGGACCGTCCAGACCGAGAACGGGACAGGCCGCAGCCGCAGCCCACCGCATCCCGGAAGCATGCGCATCCGCAGCTCGTCGTATCCGGCCCTCACACAGACTCTGACGCAGACGCCGACGACTTTTCTCGTCGCCTAAAGATCTCTTCGTCCCCCACCCGCCATCCCGCAAAGCAGACCGCTCAGCCGACGCGGCTATTCAACCCCGATCGCGATCCCATTCCCATGCGCAGAACAGCAGAGCCAGACACCATGTCCGACGCCGCCAGCTCATCCTACGTGTCCCGCGGCGCTGCCCAGGCAAGCCCCCCACCTCCGCGCGACGCTACAGGCCGTCAGCTGTTTGACCACCGCAAGGACGACCCGGTCCGGTTCGTCCTGCGCGGCAAACCTACCTCCAAATCCTCTGGCGAATACGTCTCGGCGTCCTCCACCTCATCCTATGCAAACTCCATGGCCTCGTCCAACTTCACCCTTTCCTCCACCACTGACGGCTCCTCCGCGTCCTCGGCCCTCTTTGACCGCAAGAGCCATCCCAACGGGGATGACCGCGGTACCAACGTCTTTGCGATACAACTCAAGAAGCTGTATCGTGCCATCACAGACCTTGAGACCAAGGTAAAGCAGGAGGATTCCGACGAAACCGAGGACTCTGGCCGTGTCTTCCTCAAGGCCAAGGAGGGCCAGGAAGATGAAGTCGAGCGAGACAAGGAGCGTGAAAAGTGGAAGCGCCAGATCGAGGACCACAAAGAGTACGTCTCGGTCCTACGTATTCTTCGTGTAGACCAACCACCCCCACAGACTCGCTGAAATTATCCACAACCTCCTCGAAATATCCCTTGCTCCGAGCGTCCCCGCCTCCCTCCGAAATATCCCCACCAAATACAACATCATTACCCGCCTGTGGACGTTTGCGTTTCACAAGCTCCTCGAATCCCTCCGCCGCGCCTCCTTCACTTCCGCCCTCGCTCTGGAACATCTCCAGGACTTCATCTATTACGCCTACACCTTCTACACTGGCCTCCTTGAGGAGCCCACCCTCAACCCCTTCAAGAGTGGCTGGCTCGAAGCACTGGGCGACCTGGCCCGTTACAAAATGGCCGTGGCTGCCATGGTCGTTGGCGCATCCGATTCAGGTGCAGCGCTCACGACGGATGCTCTCTCCGCAGCCGGCACGTCAGCTGCGACTGACCTCTTGGCGCCGCCGGCCGTTCCCGCACCAAAGTCCGTCAGTGACGCTCCCGCCGCCCGGATCGATGATTCGCCATCGCCAAGTATCGGTCTTGCGGCTGCTCGGTTGCTCGACGTTGAGCCCGAGAAGGAGCGCTGGAGGTGCATTGCTCGCGACTGGTATGGTGCGGGCATCGCAGACCAGCCTGGACATGGCAAGCTCCATCACCATCTCGGCCTTCTTAGCCGTGAAGTTGAGCGTGAGGAACTACGCGGTGTTTATCACTTTGTCAAGAGGTGAGACACATGTTAAGTGAAAACAACACCCGTCGCTGACGCTTTATTCGCTTTTTAGCATGACTACGCTGCATCCATTTATGACTTCGCGCGAGTCGGTGCTACCCATGTGGTCTGTGACTGCTCAGGCACGACGCGCCCTCCCCGAAGCGCATCTCACGGACCTTTTCGTACTCCTGCACGGCATGCTCTTCACCAACATCCAACTCGACGACTTCCAACCGACCCTCGCGCGTTTCATCGAGCGCCTCGAGATCGAGGGCGCCGAGGAGCGAGAATGGATCATGATGGCCATCGTGAACATCTGTGCCGTGCTCGAATACGGCAAACCCCTCGGCGTGCTCAAGAAAGGTGGTGGCGTCGGCACGCGCGATATGTCTGGCGCGTCCGCGGTCGCGATGCGCGTCATGGCCAAGCGTGCGCAAGCAGAAGACGACAAGGACAAGGACAAGATGGATGTCGATGAGGAGGGAATACAGCAACAGACGTCGCCCGCCATGTCGGAGGCGGAGGCTGCCACGACAGAAGCCCCTGCGTCCTTCCGCTTCGCCCTCCAGCTTCTGTTTGCGATGCTCTCGCACGTTCTCCGCCGCCCAACACGCAAATCCTCACCCTTTGCGCGCTCGACGCTCAACCCTTACCTCACCGTCGTTCTCACCTTTCTCGCCACCGTGCTCAAGCATCCGCAGACGCTCGACGCCATGGAACGCACCGTGCCCTGGGAAGACCTTGCCGCGTTCTTTGCACGCATCCCTCGTCACATGATGGCGTCGCAAGGCCTCGCCGAGGTGCGCACGTCGCGCGAGGAGCGTTGGGCGATGCTTACCACTGGGTGTGCGCCGCCGCTACCCGAAGATTGGTGTCTGCGGGGCATGGAGTGGGTCGGGCGCAAGGTCTACCAGCATGGGTTCTGGAAGGCGGGCGAGGAGAAACGCGCGGAGATCGAGGTGCTCGATGATTCGGAGGCGGTCGAGATCACCGACGGACATATCGAGGACGACGATGAGGAGGAGGCTGGGAAAGACGGCAAGAGCGCAGGCGATGGTGAGCTGACGAGGCGGTGGGTGCGGATCGTGCGTTGCGCAGTCGGGATCGCAGACGTGGTTGATGGGTTCAAGTGGGTGGAGGGCACGAGGCAGTGGCGGGTGGAGGGTGCTCTTGCCAAAAAGGCAGAGGAATGGAGGGAGCAAGATCGCCTGCAGGCCGAAGAGGACGATCGAAGGAGGATGGGCACGCGCTGGGCGGACGATTCGATGGATGTTGATGATGACCTTGCGAACGAAGGCCTTTCTGAGGAGAGCGAGGATGAGGACGACACGGAAGAGGTCAAAGCCTTGAAGGTCAGCTTTCCTCACTTCGATCACTGGCAAGCTTCTAAATATCTTTGCAGGCCCGGCGAATATATCTGCAGAGTCTTCTGTCTTCCGAGAAACGCGCCGCAGTTTCCTCCTCACCTAGCAGACCACGTCCGCGATCTTCCCATCCAGCTCGTGCTTCCCTACCTATAGTCCCTGGATACACCGTTCTCGTCATCGACACCAACATCCTGCTGTCCTCCCTCCCGATGTTCGCGTCCGTGGTGGAGAGCTTCCAGTGGACGGTCGTGATCCCCCTTCCCGTTATCATGGAGCTGGACGGCCTCTCTTCCAACCCGTCACAACTGGGTGAAGCCGCTCAAGCCGCCATGACGTATCTTTCCTCCCATATCCGCTCGCACGCAACTTCGCTCAAGGTCCAGACGTCGAAGGGCAACTATCTGACCTCGTTGAGCGTGCGCGCTGAACAGGTCGATTTCGCGGACGGGACGTCAGAACGCAACATGGACGACCTGATCTTAAAGGCTGCCATTTGGCAGGACGAGCACTGGGTTGACCGGTCAGCAATGCTCAAGTCGAGCGCCATGGCGAGCGACAACAGCGTCAAGGTCGTTCTCATGAGTCTCGATCGTAATTGTAAGCATATTCCTCCCACCGTGGCGTCATTTTGAGCTGACTCGGTTTCTAGTACGTCTCAAGGCTCGCTCGAGACAACTCCCAGCCGCTAGTGAGAAGGACCTTGCCGCGATTCTGGTCTCAGGAACATGAGCACCCTGACGCCTAGATCGTCTTCCTACTCTTTCGCTCTGGCTGCGGCCCCGGCTTTGATCCACTTCGATCCACTTCATCTCTGTGCTTGCCTGCAAGCGAAGTTCGAACAAGCCCCATCTTAGCACAACTTGCATGTTCTGCTGGGATCAATAGCACGTCCGGTCTCGAGCATTTTTATTGTTATTCTTTAACCGGGTTTTCTTGCGGCGCCACACTCTTTCATACCCTGCATAAACTGTATACACATTCCTTTCACTTGTTTCGTTTACCGCTTCCTGTACATCTATCGACGAGTTGTACAATTAAATTTTCTCTCCCTTGTTGCCGGGCTGACGGAAACCGACCATCGACGATTACTCAGCTTACGAGCCACATTGAAGCTTTTTATATCTCCCCGCGCCTGACCGCCAATTAATTCGGTGCGTTCGTCTTTGTAAGTCCGGACGTCCGCGCGTTCCTCATCCCTGGGCTATAAAATGCCTTGTCAGTCCGAGTTTTGGACCCATTCCGCAGCCAGAAATGACGACTGCATCTCCTCTCCCCTCTGCGATGTCGGCTATCGTGCTGGAGCACTTTGGTGCCCCGGAAATCTCGTTGAATATGCAGAACGTCCCGACACCCGCGCCAACTCCAGGCTACGCTATCATCAAGGTGAAGGCTTTTGGGATCAACCACGCCGAGATGCACATGCGTCGAGGGGAGTGGTCAGTTCATTTAAATTCTATACCACGGTGCGTCACTAACCTACGTGATAGGGCAGAGAGCATGCCGATTATTGGGATCGAATGCGTCGGCGTCATTGTGTCCAGCCTCCCCTCACCTGCCTCTTCTGGCCCGATATTCGACTCGGGAACGCCTGTCATCACCCTCATGGGCGGACTTGGGCGCACGATTAATGGAAGCTATGCGGAATACACCTCCGCGCCGCTCACGAACATCGTGCCCATACCGCATGCCCTCGTTGCGAAGCTCGGCTGGGCGCGCCTCGGTGCGCTCCCAGAGACCTATGCGACCGCATGGACCTGCCTGTTCCGCAATTTGGACGTGCAACCAGGCGAGCGCCTGCTAATTCGCGGCGCCACAAGCTCGTTTGGCACCGCGGCGGTTAAACTTGCCGTCAACAAAGGTGCTATTGTGAGCGCAACTAGCAGGAAGGTGGAACGAGCAGGCGGTCTCAGAGCGCTTGGGGTGAACGATGTGTTGTTGGAGGAGGGTGTCGCTTTGAGCGAAAAGTTGGTGCTTGAAGGCAGAAAGTTCGACAAGGTCCTCGAGCTTGTTGGCAACAGCACATTACTTGGTTCACTCAAACTTGTGAGGCGAGGCGGGAAATTGTGCCTTGGGGGCTTTTTGGGCGGTCTCGCGCCCATCGAATTCAACCCGCTTCTGCAGATGGCGAGCGGAGTCCATTTGTCCTTCTTTGGCAGCTTCGTGTTTGGGACCGACGAGTTTCCGTTGACGGATGTGCCGTTGGAGGAGCTCGTTCATCTTGTTGCCAGCGGAAAGCTAGATGCAGAGCCGAAGAGAGTTTTTACATTTGACGAGAACAACGTGCGAGAGGCGCACCGTGTCATGGAAGCGGGACAAGCGGAGGGGAAAATGGTTGTCGTGGTAGATGCAACGCTGTAAATCGCGACGCGTCGCGTCATAACACGTGTCACAACAATGGGGCGAACAGATTTTCTGCGTACGCCAGCCTACATAATCCAACGGTATTAGATAAATAAGGCGATTCCCAGTGAATAGTAGGTGAAAACATGGTAAAGAGTGGATGTAGAGTAGATGAGGAGAGAACTGAGAATAAAGAGTGTTAGATAGTTGAGTCGAGACTATTACTCGAGAGGTTTCGGGGGAAGTGGGGGCGGTGGCCCCGGAAGCTTCGCATCGAAGCCGGGGGTGAATGGGGTGAATGGGGTAGCATCCAGCCCAGGGGTTCCTTTTCTCAGGAGAGAAGGGGAGGGTGATAGTGTAGTGGCTGGAAGGCGGGCATCCTCCTCCAGCGTAGGTGGGACCACACCCGCAGTCACGAAGCGCGAAACCCGCGCATCTTCCTCCTGCGTCTCCTGTATGTATTCTACAGGCGGTCGCGGCATCAATGGCGGAGGTACAGGAGGAGTGGAAGGTGTCGAGACAGACGATGACGGGGAACTGAGTCCCCCTCCATTCGCATAAACACCATTGCCATTGACCTTCGGTCTGGAAACAGCATCTTCGGCATCATACCGCGCCTTGAGGAGTGCCTTCTCCTCCAAGGCACTCAAGACCTTGACTGGGCCGGGAGAAGTCGGTGTTGGACGCGAAATAGACGAGTTGGAAACCTTCCGCGGCGGGGGTCGCGGAGTCCCAGCAACTCGTCTCGCTTCTGCGTCCTGTGCGTCAAACCGTTTCTGGAGGATCTCCTTCTCCGAAAGTGCCTGGGGACTCCCGCCAGAGAATGGGGGTGGAGCATCGTTTGCAGGCCTGTTGTTTTGGAGGGCAGCGGCAGCGTCTTGCGCAGCGTACGCCCTACGAAGGCGCTCCTTTTCGGGAAGACGGGACAACTCCGAAGCAGCAGAGTCGAAAGGTGGGGGTGAGCCGTTAGGAGGGTTTGCACTGAAGAGGGAATCGTATGCAATAGGGCTAGAGCCCGATGCAGACTTGCCATCATCTTCGACGTAGCCCTGCACACGCCCTACGGCTTGCTTGGCCTCATGGTAGCGTTTTAAAGCGGCCTTCTCTTGCTCAGCAGTTTGGTACTGAGGCACCTTGGCGGGTTTGTGCCCAGAGTCGGAGCGGTTGCGAGAAGAACCGCCCGCAGCAGCATTGCTGGTTGCAAGCTTACTGCTTCCTGACTCGTTCGCAACATCCGAATTGCTCCGCCCATGCGTCGACGCTTGATAAGACCCACTCCGGCTTGGACCAGAATAGAATTCCAATCCTTGAGTCTTTTTCACGGCCTCCTGCGCTTCATTGAATAACCGCAGTTTCTCCTCCTCCGCTGTCGGCCAACGATTGGTTTTGGGAGCAGCTGCACGAGGAGGCGTAGTTGCGCGAGCAGGCTGTCGTCGTCGACAAGATGGTGAGACAAGAAGTAACAACAGGAGGGAAATGGTTTACCGGTGCGCTGGCCTGAGCAGCGGCGATTCCTTGCGTTCTCTCGACGTTGATCCTTGCTTCTTCGTAGAGTCGCTGCTTCTCTTCTTCCGCAGTGGCCCACACCTTGTTCCTCGTAGCCGCACCTCCGGTGGCAGCAGCAACAGCGGCCTCGGCAGGTCGTCGTCGAACGACAGCTTCCTCGGGAATCTCTGCGTTGGTAATCGTGAATCGATTGCGGTCAGCACTTCCTGGTCGTCTTCCAGCTCCAGGCCTGGCTGTCGAGCCGCCAGGCTCATCCCCACTGGACCGCGAATTCGTAGTCTTGTGGGTAGGCCGCGGTGCGTATCCACCGAATTCGTCGACAGTCGACAGATTGGTGCTCCGCTCGGCTATGGCGGCTGACGGTGAAACAGGCATTGTATTGTACACATTAGGGCCAACTGTGCGACTGATAACGTCACGGCCAGCGAATGTTTGAGGTTGCGTATCTTCAACGCGACGAGTTGGGTTGTTGGGAAGTAACGAAAGACTCGGGGCGGGTCCTATACGCCTAATGGCCTCTGCAGAAACAGCACTAAACCACGAGTAAGCTCCTCCCTGCGCGTCAAAAGCATAGGGATTACATACCGTTGCCAATTTGAAACAATGACGGGCAAATCCATAATCAACGGCGTTCCAGTTCCCATAAGGGCTTTGACACTGAGGGTATATGTTATGTCGATATGGCGGGCCGCATTCAAAGTGGTGGTGGTGTGATCAGGCGAAATGAGACAAGTCAACTCGGTACGGTGCTGGGTGCCGCCATACAGGGTTGCGTTGACCGGGAATTTATTTTCGCTTATCGTCTGCACGCGGACCTGTGGGGCACTTTTCTTGCCCGACGTATATGGACCCGCGCGGAAGATGGTTGACTCCTTGAGAGTGAGTTCAAAACCGCGGAGGATAACAGTATGAAGGGCGTCGGATTTAACAGTAGCGACGAGCGACACTCGATCCCCAGGGCCGTAGCAGGTGGCATTTCGTTCCACAATGAGAGTGACACCCTCTTGTGCGATGTTGCGCGTTTCCGGCTGGCAATATACCGGCCAGGTCGAGTGGAGCTCGTGTTTGTCGATTAGAATTTCGGCCTGCGTGGAAACAACGACGGATTTTCGCTTGCGGAGGAAGCCCCTGCAAATGGTAAGGAGGCGGCGGAGAAGGAGCGAATCGAGGCGACGAACTTTTTGCCCTTGGTGCAAACGCTCGCGAGGAGTTCATAGTTGATACCGGCTAGATACACAGCGCGTCAGAATCCGGGTGATGATGTGGCCGTGCGCGGGACGCTCACCTCGATTCTGCAAGTCGATGCTCGGCGGTATGGATTCTGGTATCCGAATAGAGAATGGAAAGTCTTGCTGTGGAATGATAGAGATTATAGAGCGCGCACAATACAGTAGAAGCGAGGGCTCACAGAGCGCAAAAGACCATACTCTTCGCTGGCCGACCATAAATTGACGGGGCTGGGTCCTACGAAATCGTGGAAGGTGTTCACAACGCCGCCACCCGGGAGGGTTTCGACCTTGCGCAGCTCAATGCGCACCCATTTGGCCTTGGCGCCTTGGGGTCCAACGCGGACTTCAATAGCCTAGCGGCGGAAAAAGGCACGATCAATGTCGACCATGATCGCTGAGCAGACTCTACGCACTCCTTTAACGGCTGCCTGAGGTCGGTCGGGGCCAGGGGGTATTCCAGGATACCCTAGGGAGACAGTGAGGGACGCTGAGTTGCTGCTAGGTGTGAAACGGACCGTGCACGAAATCCACGTTCGGTGGGGGCCGTAGGGTTCTGTAGGACAGTCGGCGCGAGCGCACGGGATATCTGCAAGGACGTACAGTTTCACCTGGGACATTGCCGTGTCCTGCGACTGACCCGAGCGAGAAGAAAGTGGAAGCAAAGATGCGCCCTAAACAGGTATGTGTTTCAATCATTTGATCCCTCCATAAATTCAAATAATTATAAGTACATAAAGATACATTCAGCTACTACGCTCGTTCGCGCGTCCCAGCAGCCCGCCGACGACGTTGGACACAGCTTCAGTTAGCTGTCGCTGGTGCGTCGGTGCATGTTTCACGTAGAACAACCGCACGTTGGTCGCATTCCAGATTCCCAGAGGCGTCATCCCTCGAACATATATCTCACCCCATATGAGCGACGTGAGCCAGACAATGGAGGAATCGGACCACTAGAAATCGTCAGCAAAATATTAAACACACGCGGAAACAGGTTACCATGAATCGACGTGGGGTCAATGGAGGTGCAGGTGGCAAAACATTTTGGAGGCTGACTGTGCCCAGAAAGTCGACGATTGCCGAGGTGGACGTCGCCCTATGACGGCTTGCTTGCATTTCTTGCACTTTCGGAAGTAGTTCTGATATTACTAGCATCACAGAGTCGAGAGGCAGTCTTGGGAATATGAGTCCACGACGGAGACCGCGAGCTCAAAGGTACTCACCCTTGTTGCCATGAGGTGACCTTCAAATAGTATCAGCGCATGCTGGGGTAAACCGAGGATAACGAACCCATTCTTGACTTGGCACAAACCCGTTTCTTCCCACTCCTGCTGCCGCTATGCGATCAAGGCTGCCATTTCGATCCAACGACTGCGACCGCCTGGCTTTCCTTTTTCCGCGGGCTTTCTCAGACGCTGAAGTAGACTCCGGCATACTCTCTGAGGTGGGAGATGTGGGGAGAACCATGGAGATTTCGGGGTCCTGACCTTGCGATTGTCGTGGACTGGTCTCGGTTGAATCAATTTGGCTCGCGGCGTTGTCGCTTTCATCGCGCAAAAGCTTTGCCTTCTCCTCATGGGGCTGCGAATCATCACCGGGAATTCGAGGGCCCTTGCCTTTCACATCAGGTTTGCGGGCAGCCTGCTCCTCCTTCGCAAGTTGAACACGCCGAATCTCACGCAGCCCCCGAGAAAGAGTGAACGTCCCCAGATCCTCAAAGGTCTTGTGCGAAGAGAGGATACCATAGATGAGATTTGGATTTGATGCGAGGTTGTGAAGGATGACGGCATTGAAGATCTCCAACCTGGACGAAAGTAAATCGGATGAGGCAAGGAAATGAGTGAACCACAACGCACATGAAAAACAAAAGTCGGGGATGACCTTCGTCTGCGAGTAAGAAGAGTGGGTTGGAGAAGGATGTGAATAGTTGAATGAGCCGCGCTGATGCCGTAACGGTAAGGTTTTTAAAGTACGGCGCCGAGTTGGAAAGAGCGATAACGAGTGCGGGATACAGTGAGTTTAATGCGCCAGAAGTCGTGGCGACGATAGCATAAACAGCCTATATCACGCTCCCATGAGCGAACGTATCAAAACGGTGGCCACAGGCACAAACATTGATAAAAAAGTCGGCGGCAGTCCCAGGGGCATTCCACTTTGTGGGAAGCTGCGCCTTCACCGGCCTAGTCAACCGTGCTCCAAAACTGGGCTCCGCTGAAAGAGTCTGCACGATATAAGAAAGGGCTCGACACAACCCGTGCTGGTCTATGGACATTTAATGTTGTAACCCTCGAATATGAAGATACTCACGGGGTTTATCTTTGATTTCTAGAGCATAGCAAAGTAGATAGGCGACAAGGTCCATAGACTTCTCCGAGTCCAGAAGATATCCGCGGAATTTCTGGGTCACCGAGAGTCAAAATCCATGTGCAGTTTGAAACATTGACCGACAGACCTTGTTCAGTTCGATCATCTTCCAGAAAAATATCACTGTTGACGCGTGAAGAATAATTCAATATAATGCGAGCAACCTGACCTGTTTCATTTATATACGGAACAGATTTTTTCGCCCCTGGAAGCAAATTGTTCATGGTAGCCATTTGCTGCTCCAGTATTCCGACAATGCCACCCAAAACAAAGGCGAAATCTTGCGTGCGATGCTGTAAAGAGTGTTATTATATCTAACCTGTATCGTTCGAACAACGCGTACTAGCTTCATCAAGAAATATCGGAATGCATTCGTTTTTGCGGTGGGCGCGCCAGGGTTGGCCTCATCGTTGGTCGAATGCTTATCTCTGGCAGAACCACTCTGGAAGTCGAGTAATGCACAGAGGACTTGAAGACAAATACCGACGAGATTTGATCTCGGATCTTCGCCTTTGAAGACAAGGTGGTTGTACGGTAGTTTGCCTGTCATTCCCACAAGACTCGTCGGGGTTGCCAGAGGTGAATTCATTGCAGTGTTGAGCAAGGAGCATAACACTGTCAAAGCGTCGCGCCGAGGCGTCTTCTGGACAACATGGAGCGAGTAGAGTGACGGCTTCGAGAACAGAGCGGAGGGAGATATGTAGATTTGGCGCGAGAGTAAGACGAGAAGGAGGCGCAACACTTCGGTTTTGTTGTTGTCGTACGCATTAGTAGCGCCTGGATCCGAAGCCGAGCCGATTCCCTTCTCCCTGTGAGCGGGGGTATTGTTCGATAAATGTTACGAAGTCCGTTGAGACACTCACCAAATGACATAGTTGATTTTGTAGTGGTCAACCTGTATCTTAGTAGGCAAGGTAAAGCCGCAGCAGAACAGGAGGTCTATTATGCTGCTGAACAACCGCTCACCCAACGAAGGGAGCTGTTTCTTTTCCTTCGTCTTCGTCTGTGCGGCGGCGGCATCTGTCTCGCCGTCGCTGTCATCTTCGTCCTCGATGACAAACTGGGGTGTCTCAGAGGCCGCTTCGACCACATCCGCCGCGACTTCCTCCTTCTTCCACAACACTTCTCGTTCGAATACGCTGCCCTCACCCTCGACCTCAAAGACGACGGGGAGAACCCGCTGGAGGATCCGTAGGCAATTAAGGACCTCCTTTGTTGTATTACGTTCGCCAGATCCAGTCCCAGCCTGGATGAAAGAGGTGAACGCGGCCACCGATGCATTCGTCGAGGCAGGGAAGGTGTGATCTGAGAGCAGGTTGAAGAGACGCGATGTAACGACGCGAATAAGGGTCGCGATGTTCTCCGGAGCTTCGAGGAGGGCACGCCGAACTAGGAACCCGGTCAGTCTCGGCGACGAAACCGATGCACGGAGAGGTGTTTACTGTCGTGTGGCGTTATGAGTGAAAACACGTCCGAGGCAGAGTCAAAGAGGACGATATACTATAGACGAGTCGCGTCAGGGATGTCCAGCCAACACGGCGGTTCGTACCTGTTCCCAGTAATTGTCAGCCTCTGGGATATTCTGTATGTTGTTTGAGGCTGTCTCTGGCAGGCAAACAAGGAATACCTACGCGAACTGCTGCGAGCTTGGCAATGCCCCCAGGGCTGCTGCGAAATCCGAGCTTGTCTGCGTCAGGTAGCAAACGAAACGGTGCAGTTAGCTTGAACATCGTCCGGAGGAAATTTAGCAGTGCTGAAGTGGGCGAAGTGCGAGTTACATAATCTCTTGATCGAAGAGAGGATTCAAGGAAATATTGAAATTGTCAATCTGCGTAGTCTACCTCAAGCCTTCTACGCAAAGTTCATAGAGTAAAGGCGACACTACATAATCTACGCCAGAACAAGAACAAATGCAGCAAGCAAAGCGACGCCCACGCTCACCCCAGTCTTGACCGCCGAGCTAGGCTGTGTCTGACCGGCTGCTCCAGCTCCACTCCCGGTCGCACTTGGTGCAGCACTGGCAATGGCGTTGACCCCACTGAGAACGGGGCCGTTGTCCTTCTCCGTGACCTAGTCTCGCGTGAGTAAAAGCAGTACGTGGTTTGCTAGACACGAACCTCCGAGCCACCAATTTTAACGGCCGCGGCCATGAACGCGTCGAAAGTATTGCTTGGTGGCTGTTAGTTTCTGGGAGAACGGCCAATGGAGTCAGCTCACCCCGTCGCTGGGGCGTTGATTGCTCCGACCATGCCTAAGATCGGAGATTAGTGATTCGGGCATGTGCCAAGTGCTCAAGTCGCACCGAGACCGCAATGCGTGGGCTTTCGGTTTGAAAGGACAATTAGCAAACACTTCGACCTCGAATGGTAAAACATTATTCACGAATTTGCAGTGGAACCAGATGGCTGAAATGGAATGAGTCAGTGTGAGAGATTGAGCTGATGGAAAAACGTACGCTTCGTGTCGTCGGTAATGGTGATGGTGAATTGGTCCGAGTTTGCTGGGAAATCGAACTGAACACGGTAGGAATGGCAAAGAGAAAGGTTCACAAACTCAGTCCCGAATCGAATCCAGCGCTGGTGTTGCTCGTCGCGGCGAGGTACGTGCAAGGGTTTGCAAAGGATCCTTGGGTCACCTAAATGGCGTCAAACTGGATTCGATACGACTGCGACTACCAAATACCGAGTGCATGATACCAGCGCTGCCGATGATATTAGTCGACGGTTGAGGTGGAATTGTGGGGGGCTTACTTGATAGCAGGGAACCAGAAGGTGACGGCAGTACCATTGGTTGCGTTGAAGTTGTTGGGGCTGAATGTGAACGAGCCGGGGGCGACATTGACCTGTTTATAGGTCAGCAGAGGGAAAGAGAGGGGAGGGACAGCGACAACGTTGACGTGACCCGGGGTATCCGCTGGGGCAGAGGGGACGGCGGCGGCGGTGGGAGTTGTCGAGGTGGTGGCAGGTCCAGGATTTCCACCGCCATACTGGGCAAGGGCCGAGGAAGAAAGCAGGATTGCGACAGTAGCAGTGAAAAGCATTCTGAAGTATGGGTTTGGGAAAGAAGTTGAGAGGAGGTTCGGGAAAGAAGGTGAGAGGAGGATTGGTGTTATATATGCCGACGGTTGCACTTGCGGCGTGTAGCGAGACAGCTCCGAATATAAACAGCTCAATCTTCACGTTCTCATGTCGAGAATTGATCGAGGGACCCGGAGAGGCTTTTCGGCGGCTGTTCCTGGTGCTATCTGCATATGGAAGTCGATATTTGAAGCTTGGCGTTCATGGGCGATCCCTCCATCCATGCTGCCTTGAATACCCCTGAGCAGCGGTGTGTGTCGCTGTAGATTGACTCGCAATGCCCTGTCTTGCGCAGAAAGGCGAGAAAACAAAGAAAAGACACGGGTGGATAGGGCGCGGGTGTTTCGTTTCCCAAAAGAGTTCCTGGGTGTGTGAAAAGCCTGTCCGAGAAGGCCAGCGGCGGTGTGTATTGAACACATGTCCTGTCCAAGTCGCAGGGTTGTCGTCGGTTGATGAGAGATCGAAAGGAAATAGCGCCGGCAATGGCGGCACTCCGCCCGCACTGCGCACCGTGTGGATATGTTCACCTTACAGGGACATGAGAGTTGAAAGGATACCCGCAACACGACGGCGTGCTGTTATGTAACGGCGCCTCTGCTATCATCCCATCATGCACCGTCGCGGAGTTGGTCTCGCTGCGTTTGACCGCCAGGAACAGTCCAAGCGTTCCTTCGCGGAGCTGTCCACCCAGCTCTCCAAATCACAGGTTGACCACCTCCATGCCCAGTTGTCCCATTTTCGCACCGCCCTCGCACATTTCGCAACAACCCATCGCGATTCCATACGACGCGACCCCGCCTTCAGGCATGCCTTCCAACAGATGTGCTCGTCGATTGGCGTCGACCCTCTAGCCGGTCCCAGAAAGGGCGGGTGGTGGGCCGAAATGCTGGGCCTCGGAGATTGGCAGTACGAGCTCGGCGTTCAAATCGTCGATATTTGTGTCAGCACCAGGGAAATCAACGGCGGTCTCATCGAAATGGAGGAGCTCATCCGGCTGGTCAGTCGACTGAGAGGTGTCGGTGGTGGCGAAATTACCGAGGATGACATTGTGAGAAGTATCAAGACCCTACAACCACTCGGGGTCGGGTACCAGGTCGTCAGTCTTGCCGATGGACGCAAGATGGTCCGGAGTGTGGTAAAAGAGTTGGATGAAGATCAAGCTGTGGTGCTTGCTATCGCCCAGCAAGAAGGAGGGCGGATAGTCGAAGATATTCTCGTCAGTCGAAAGGGATGGACACGAGGACGCGCACGAGCAGCCCTGGAGAACATGCTCCTTCGTGACGGGCTTTGCTGGCTGGACGAGCAGGATGAAGAGTGCGGCCAAGCGTACTGGGTCACTTCAGCGATGAAATGGGATGCCTAATTCTGTGTAGTACTTATGTATAGCTGTATAAATATAAATATTCTGTCGAACGACGCCGTCGAAAACACAGTGAAACTCGGGTCTTAATAATACAGATGGTCGTCGTACTCTCTCTGGCTTGGTGAGCTACAGCGAAAGGTGGAGCAAGAGCGTATGTACGCACCCAGTAAGAATACAGTTAGCTGATGCCTTTTTGCGGGTCCCTTGAAATGATGAATGTCGGCGCTGAGGATGTTAAAGGAGGGCGTAAACGCGTACCTCCGACTGTTCTGCACCCTTATAAAGAGCCAGTCAACAGCGGCTTTGACGCCCGTCCTATTGACGCGTGCGTCAGTTTCCAAGACGCGTCGCGTAGAAAGTTAAGGGAAAGGAACGCGCGACCTACCCCTCCACTGCACTGATCCCCAGCACGTCCAAACTCGCGATCCTCTCCCGTCGTGCGGGCTCCGCGTCACTCTCCCCTAGACGGACGCTGCGGCGGGCGGACTCGACCTTGCGCTGGTACCAGTCTTCGTAATCGTGCCGGATTTCAGAAGCAGAGAGAGCGTGGGGGGAGTCTTGTTTGTTGGCAATGAGGAGGAGGGGGACGTTGAGGATCTGGGGGGCGCTCAGGACCGAGTCTGCCTCCCACATATGCGTCAGTGTCCAAGAGATACAAGGGCGAACCTACCAAAGACCTCCCACCCCTCACTCAGCCGCTCCCTGTCTTCCGCGTCGATAACATACGCGACAGCATGGCAGTCGTCGTAGTACCGATGCCAAATATTGCGGATTCCGCGTTGGCCGCCGAGGTCCCAGAACTGCAGGATCGTTGACGGGAGGGTAATCTTGCCCGTGTTCTGGCCGACGGTGGGTCCTATTTTGTCGGGCGTGAGGCCGGGGGTGTCAGTGTAGAGCGTTTTTATGCGTTCGAGGAGCGTCTGCGATTTAATTGAGCGTTTCTTGACGCCGTTCACAACAAATGGACGCGCACAGTTTTGCCAGCGCCATCGAGGCCCACGATGATGACTGAGAATTCCTCCTTGCTGCAGCCAACAGTCCAGCACGGTTGTAATATCGATTAGAGCGAGACGAACCGTGTAAGGTGCTCATGAAGTCCTTTGAGGAGGTGGTACATAACCAGAAGGGTCAAACACAAGACGCTCGCTTAACACGACCATCGCTTAACCACAATGTCGGACCACGGTCAGTGTCCCGTCTAGCCACTGTAGTCCGCTCTCGCTCACACTCGCGTGCAGCTCATGTGAAGGTCGGTTGTCCGATTATTCCCCAGCTTCCCTCTCACTCCCCCGCAGGTCCAAGATGCTGCAATTGACCGTCATTCGGTCATGGTGATTTAGCACCCCTCCCCGTTTCTTGGTCCCTCACACGCATCTCAGAGAGAGAACCAACATGTCAACTTCCGCTGGACGAACAGGACGCTACGGTCGACCTTTTGGGGGTTATTCGTGATACCAGTTGGCCTGTACCTCACCCTTCACCTGACCACGGTCGGTTCCTTTGCCTTCTTGAACTGGTTTACTTGCTCAACGCAAAACAGGATAAATGGGATTGGACTGGAAAGCGGCGCGGAGAATCTTTGACCAAGGCATAGTCGATGAAACAGCATACGATATTACACCCTCTTGCACACCTCTATCGCGACCTTGCACCCCGCACCGACAATGCTACTCAACAATGCATGTGCAGGAGCACGTTGCGCGTCGTGTTCGACGGCGATATCCAAATGCTCTAGCTCGTCGTCCCTGAACTCGCGTACCACGTCCCGCAATAATGGGATACTCGGGTGCTCCGACGGCAGCGACTCCATCTCCTTGAGTTGACTAGATGTGCTTCAGTCAATAGCAAGACGGCGGCGGTTGGGCAAGCACTGACTCGTCGTAGTGCTCTCCAATGACTGTCTCGACCGCTTCAGTGCAAGCCATTGCTGCCTCCTTGCCCATGAGCGCCGTGACCGCGCCCAAACCAAACCCCGCGACCTTCGCAACGTCTGAGAGCAGCGTCGGTCGTATGCGATGCTGCAGTTGCAGTTTATCCATGACCACGAGATGCTTCTTCTCCTGGTCCCACATTTCCTACATAAATGGTTTCATTGAATTCATGTCCGAGTCCTGGAACCGACCGACTTGAATGAGCGGACCCATAGTGCGATCGCGACCTAGGACCAACATCTGGCCCATGTATATGTAGTTGGCGGCGATTTCGCCTGCCTGGTCGACGCGTAGAGCACTGTCGAGCTGTTGCCGCTGGGCATCGGTGACGGTGGGCGTCGTGCAGACGGCGGGATCTTTTGCGCGTGAAGGGTCGGCGTAGATGGCGGAGGGCAAGGCGCTGTATGTCCTGCTCAGCGTCAATAACGGTGCTGGTCGACGCCAAAGGGCAGCCATATACGGTCCCGTGATAACGTAAACCCCCCCTGCCTTTCTTCCCCGACGACCATGACTTCGTGTGTGCGATTCCCGTTAATCTTGACGGCCTGTGACCTGTTCTAGCTTCACTGCGACCTTCCCCGTCAACATGTCCAACGAGCGCGACTGGGCAGCCAACTTGGGTTCATCACTCGTTGCATTCGCCGTTTCCCTCTCAAACGTAGTCTAGGCATGCTCGACTGGGACGCGACCAGTATCGTCTTCACCAAACGCTCGCTGATGGAGTTCCTCAAGTGTGTGGTTTAGCCGTAGGCTTTCTTTCGCTGACTGGGGCAGGACAACCGGCGTCACCGTTGACACCAATTTCGCCAATATCCAAAAGCTTCCACGTAGGATGGATGTATCATTGCTCGCCTTCTACCCAGTGACTGATGGACGCAGGATATGCCACGTTCGGTAAAATATCTGACGGTCCCGCTACCTCGCCCGCCGCCGCCGGTACGGCTTTTCGTCCGAGAGCACAGTGCTAGAGTTTACTTGAAGCCTTAGCCCCCGCGAGCCCTGCGTCCGTCGCATCTGCTGGTCAGCCCATTTTAGCGACCCCCGACTTCAAACCCACCCGCCGCGTGCGTGAGCTCCCTGGCGGACCGCGGACCAACATCTTTGGCGATGACGACGTGCCCGACGCCTCGTCTACCGCGTCCTCCAAGGCCGCCGCGCCGGAGCCCGTGGTGCCTCAGGTGACCCCCGACTTTAAACCCACCCGCCGCGTGCGCGAACTTCCTGGTGGACCGCGGACCAACATCTTTGGCGATGACGACGTGCCCGACGCCTTGTCTACTGCGCCGCCCAAGGCCGCCGCGCCGGAACCCGCAGTGTCTCAGGTTGCCTCTCCATCACCGGCTGCTCCTGCAGTCGAAGCCCCCGCCACGGCGGCGGCAGATGACAAGAACAAGGAAGAAGGTCGTCCTGCGACGACAATTAAGCCGAGCAGGTGTGTATCATACCTCTCAAGGGCATTCTCAACTTATTAATCTCAGACGCGTGCGAGAGGCCCCTGGTGGCAATAGCAGCCTTTCGAGCTTTTGGGGAAATGATGAACCGGAAGAATTCAAACCGACTCGCCGGTATGTATACATTCGTTTCCATCGCCTTTGCAAGTTCTCAACTATGCTAGTGTACGCCAAGCGCCTGGAGGTGGTTCTACTGGTGTAAGTGATGCAGAGTGGCCCTTACTCGCAAAGAAACTCATATATATTCACAGATTTTTTAAAGTATACCCTGGATAATTTGTATCTACTCTCGGTTATCATGGTCAACAACAGAAGGTACACATGTTACTAGTTGACCCTCAACAACGGTGTTCTCTGCATCGGGATGTGCTACTTTCCGAACAGTAAGATTTGTTGTTCCCATCTACAACGCTCATAAGCAAACACTCTGCATTTCTCGGTATGGCAAACATGTTCCCGTTGTATGTCTGTGCCTTGACTTGGTGTTCTTTGCCCCATGCTCGTCTCTCCTTTTCGAATTCAAATATATGGACATCCATCTCCGTGAATATTACATTGTCCAAACGACCAAGCGGAGCGCTACTAGGGACCACCGTCTGGCTTCGCCAATTTCAATCACGGAAACCTGGTGGAGGAGGAGGAGGATTGCCTGTGCGGTCCCAAATTGAAACAACAGGTAACCGTACTACGTGAGTGTGACGTCTACACCTACGCTACGGATGTCTAAATACCGCCACCGTTGTGGTACTGACCCAAATTGAACTTGCCAAGTTGAAAAATGACAAGCAGGGCACACCCTCAGCTTCGAGTGTCTGTGTTAGCCTCTTCACTGCGGCGATCCGTTAGTGGAGGTAAAGCCAGGGTTTTCTCGCCGATATTTCCATTTACGCTTCTGCTTCATTTTCTGGGGAGCCGGGATAGTGATTATGCAGAAGTTTCTCAGTGGAAAACTATTGAACGACTAACGACAGATGAAAATTTGTTTCCCAACCAGTGTTCCTCAGATAACTTTCACAGTAAGTCCTGACTTCTGTTCTTGGTATATCTGTGCAGGGAACATACATAGAGTTAATCAACCAGTCAAACTGAGCCGAGTGATAAGTGCTACAGAGTGATGTGAAGGAGAAGGTGACCAGAGAAAAGGATGAGGCTACACCACAGAGGTGCTGGGCAAGCCTACTGTCGACCGGAAGGATATCCAACCAGTGAGCGGAGTTGGAGGCACAGCGTGTTCGTCACAGAGGAGATTAAATGGTGTAGAGCTTACAGATGGATAGCTCACAGGGAATAATATCATATGGGATATATGCTCATATGGAACCACCTGTGGTGAATGTGATACGGTGCGCCAATCCTATGGTGTTCATAGGCCTTCTCGTGAGCGCTGAAGTCGTAGAGCACAGCACCAGGCCGTAGCCTCAGCGCTTCTGGAGGAGGACTCGCCTCTGCGATGTGGCCTTATCGGCGGCATCGCGAAGGGCATTGCCAGTACACGAGTCAGCTTCGATCTCAACTCGTCCCACCACCATCGATTTCTGTATCCACTCGCAGGTGTCCCACCGGGGCACCTAATCTTGCGAGGGACGACCTCCATACCTAATCCTCCTCAATGGGCAGCTGTCAGCCAAATCTCGGCGACACTTCAGCGTTCTCTCGTTGCGCCCCTATAAATCTGGACGGCGATACATCGACCCAATCCGACTCGGAAAAGGTCGACAGCCCATATATATTATCGACTTCCACAGTCGCACATCGGACTCCGAGACGAGGAAAATATCTCGAGGTGGTGCCGAGGACCGGTTACACTGACAGCAGCGCTGCAGTGGCCGACGGGTTCATGAACTGAATGTGCGCAGTATTGCTGGCACCAGCTTGAACACTGTTGTGTCCCGACCCCTCCTGGCTCGGGAATTCATTGGATTCGTAGCCGCTCTCGGGCTGTTTCGGACGGCGAGGAGCATGTCTCACCTGGCTAAGCCAATCACTCCCCCCCTCGCACTCCCTACATCTGGCTAACTTTGACCGATGTCTTCCCAGGAACTATATGTGTGGCAGTTCAATATGCCCCCAACTACGCAAGATCCAAAGCCCGAGATGCGAGTAACACCGTCTTCGCGATGAAGCATCGTATCAGCTCCCTCCCCTCGAATGAGGCCTGATACTCTACATGGCGCGCGTCGACTGCTCCCTCATCTCCCCAGCCGAGATATCCGGATCCCTGGACGGCCACCTTATCGAGGAATACCTCAAGTTGCCGTCTACTCGGGATCAATGCTGGTGCTACTTATTTTCCTGTGGGCGGTGTGCGACTCGTGAGAAGTATACCCAGGTCGTATGTCTGTCGCATCGTTTTGCCCCTCCCACGACTGTAGCATACATGTGCAGGGCTTCATGTATGTAGGCACAGTACCCGCTTGTTCCTCATTGGGACCGCTGCGGTTAATACCATCCTCCTCCTCCTCGAGTCGCTGGCACGGCTTGCCAGCCGGAGTAGTTGAACACATACTCAGTCATCTGTTGGGTCTGGATATCAGTAGCATCACACTTTGCCTCCGTCAACTAGTATTCATTGTGGAATCAAGGTGATCATGGAGGTTTTGTGCAAGTTAGAGTATGTTGTTGTTTGTACGTGTATCAGAACAACAATAATACGAATATACTTATCCTCAATCGCTCGGATATGTATTGGGACGGAGTCACTCGGGTCACACTGATTCTCAAGGAGACGGGGGGATATTAGCCTTTCAGCTGGATTTTGGGCTAACATTCCTATACAAGAAACTTTTTCAGGGAAGTCATTTTTCAACCAAACCACGCTTTTTCACTGTTTACTTTGAGTTTTATATGTTGGCTGGCTTTCTTGGAGCACATTTCACAGTTCTTGACAGAGAGAGCTCAAACAACCATGCTCAACCATGTCCTGGTTTTGAAATGTTGCAATGTTTAGCCAAATTTCACCTTTGTGCAAAAGACATCCTCGTTCTGATAAGGACACTGCTTTGATGAGTGGTTTTTTGGCGTAGGGTGTAGCTCAGAGGGTGCTGCATAGACATATCACTTTTAAAAAAGGTAAATGATAGAAAATCAGGGTCACAGTTTGCATGGCGCAACATTGACACTGATCATTTTGTTTCGTAGTTGGAGGCCTTTCCTGGTAATTGGTCATGTACAGTGACATACTGTTTTTTTTTGTTCAAATCGACACGGGGGGTGACGCGTGACAAGTTTAACCAATTCGACAATTCGACAGAGGCCCGAACGGTGTGTGACAGTGGAAAATTTTCGACACAGCCCCAAGATCATGGAATCGGTTTCCATCTCAACTACTAGTTATTTTCACAACATCTAGGCTATTAAATTAGACACAGAGCACATTTTTCAGGTTCTTTGCTCTCGAATGCTGATTTGACTTGTTTTTGACTGAAAAATTCAACCACACGGCCGAAATTTGAGTTCAGATGCGCAAATTTCGCCTCAAACTCACCAGAAGTGTCACGATTCGATTCCAATCTTATCGCGACAACACCTATCTCGGAGGTGCCTCATGAAGCGCCCACAGATGAGATAACGAAGGGATTAGATATGGACTTAGATTAGATAGTTGAACACCTGGCAAACACATGGTAAAAGAACATTGCAGAACATTCCAGCACTACATGCTGCAGCAGGACGGTTTACGCACCGAGTACATACACGATTCATATTCACACGGTTCACAGAACAGTATAAGTAGAGTAGTTAGGTTCTTGTATTCCTTAGTCTTTTATTCGATTCATTTCTCGAAGTCCTGCGCATCTCACTCCCCAATCCGCTATCTCTGTATAGTCGGACGAGATAAGGCTTTGATTGTGACATAATAAAAGACTCCCCTTCGTACCACCCGTACTGTCATACCTCGCTCTCACCCCACTTCACCTTACCATGGCCACCACCCACGCACTATTTGCGTAAGCATTACCATTTCACCATCTCGCGCGCTCGCGCACTCGTTCCAAACCTCCTTTCCCTTTCCTCCATTTCCAACAACCCGTATCGGACCACTATAACAGACAGACGCTGTACCACGGGAAACGTTGAGTCCGTCCCAAGTACAATAGCAGTCGTAGGGGTACTGGGCAGATCCTCGGAGAGGCCCATCCCGCTATCGCCGGGGGTGTTGTAGAAGACCCGGGATAGTTCTGTTCGCAAAAGACCGATACGGACCCCACCAACCGCTTAGTGCGGAAGAAGACCAGTCGCGCTGTTCCGCGCACCCTCTAGCACCGGCTCTTCAGAGTCATCATCGTCGTCGTCGTCTCCCTCCGCACACCCACCACCTCCTCCTCCTCACGGCGTACCTACACATCTACCGCCTCTTCCCTTGATACTCCCCACACCTACTGCGCCACCCACTTCACCGTCCCCCGCCACACACCTTTACCACTCGTTCCCGACCCTCACCGACATGTCTCACCATGCCGCATCCCAGGGGCCAAGCCGTGCCCCATCCCCTGCGCCTAGTGTGCAGATGAACGACCCCGAACCCCTTGCTCCCACGCCGAGAATCTCATCCTCTCGGATCACCCTCGCCTCTCTCCCGCCGCACTTTGACGGGAACGACAAGTCCAAGTGGGACACTTGGAAAGATGCGCTCGGAAATTACATCTGGGCATACGAGGCGGAGTTTCGCACCCCGAAGACAAAAATTGCCTTCACGATTTCGCTGCTCGGCAGCAAGGACGGCGCGCCCAGCCCAGCTTCCAACTGGGTCCGTAATTGGCGCAAGCGAGTGCTCGACGAGGACGACGAGCTACCGGAAGGATATTCCTTCAAGGGTTTTTTGGACGACCTTGGCAGGACGTTCAGGGACCACAATGTGCGCCAGACAGCGTACATTCGCCTTACCACCACGAGGCAAGGGAAGACCGCCTTGGCGGACTTCATCCAGGCGTTCGAGTTGAACGCAGAGGAGGCGGGATACGACCCGCACGACGACTTGCACGGGCACCACAACCAGTTCCTGTGCGAGAACCTAGAGAACCTCGTCAACGAGGAGGTTCGCACGCAGCTCTATGCCGGGGGCGTAGAGATCCCGGAGGATTATGCCGGGATGAAGGCCAGGATGATGACGATCAGTCGCATCCTAGAGCGGCAGAAACTGCGCAAGGCGCAGCAGCCGAAGGCGGCCGGGAATCCGTTCTGGGTCCCCGCCAAACCTCCCCCACCCGCACCCAGCGGTAATTACCGGGGAACTGCGCCAAATTTGGCGAAGAAGCTTGGTCCGGGGGAAGTAGCCCCTATGGACGTGGATGCTTCGAAGTCGAAGGGGAAACCCTTCAAGTGTTACAACTGTGGCGATGAAGGCCACATGGCACGCGAGTGCCCACAGCCACGCCGGGAGCGTGGAAAGATCAATGTCCGCGCTCTGCGGACGAACGAGATGTCGAAGGAGGATTTCAAATTCCTCTTTGACCAGGCCCGGGCCATGTATGGCCAGGATTTTTAAGGAGGGCCCCGATCAAGGCCGAATCGGCGCCCCCCGCTTCTCTTCCCCTAAATAAATATGTTCCGCTTGAGGTGGAACCGACCGAGACCCGAAGTTCTTTTGTAAATTATATAAAACAGCGCACTGCTCTACGTACACAGGACAATATAGTAGTAGGAGTAGATGTAGAAAAAGACAAAAAACAAATACGTATTTTAGAGAATCTGAATCGCATCCGTAATATTAAAAACCGTAGAATGGACAAAGTGAACAAGCATTGGAGTTTATTTAAAAAGGCCCCTGGAACCCAAACCAGTGAGAAAAATAGTGCGGATAAAAAGGGCGGTGCTACCGCGATGGCTCAACCCACAGTTGTGGGGGAAGCGCCAAAACACACACGAGTCCCCTTTGGACTCAAGAAGCAGGAGGCAGCCAGGTGGCTTGCACGACGCGCGATGGGTATCTCAGACAACCTATTAGCGCAGGAACTCCGGGAGTTCCAGAAGCAGCGGAAGCAGCATGAGATGCTGGTGTCAGTAGAGCTGATGTCTCCGGACACGGGGAAGACACGCCGTATCAAGGCGCTGCTGGACAATGGCTGCACTACCACGTGCATTGATCGGGTGTATGCCAAAGCAGAAAACTTTGAGCTCCGAGAGCTTGACCAGAAAATTGTTGCACGGAATGCGGACGGATCCGAGAACCTTGGAGGACGGATTACGCATTACGCAGAATTAATTATGGGAGTTGGACTCCACCGGGAACGAATAAAGTTCTTGGTTACAAATCTCGGGAAGGCCCGTGTATTTATCGGATACGACTGGTTATTTAAACACAACCCCGAGATCGACTGGAGGTCTCAGAAAATTACCTTCAGTCGGTGCCCGCCCGAGTGCAACATGCAAGGCACCGAGGAAACCGAGGGCTGGAAGCCGGAGGAAGCGCTCGAGGAGGGTGAGTCAATCTTGATGGTCGACTTTGCGGAGCACATAGACCTGCGTGTCAAGGCCACTCAGGCACAGCAGATGGCGGAGGAGGCAGATAGAGATAGAGAAAAGATGACGGAGGATGCGGTTCCGGAGCAGTATCGCGAATACATCAAGGTGTTTGCAAAAGAGTCGTTTGACCGACTTCCGGAAAAGAGGCCGTGGGATCATGCGATCGAACTAAAGCCGGCCTCCAAGGCAGTTGATTGCAAGATCTACCCGTTGTCCCAGACGGAGCAGGGAGAGTTGACCAAGTTCCTAGAGGAGAACTTGAAGAGTGGACGTATCAGACCGTCGAAATCACCTATGGCTTCGGCGTTCTTTTTTATTAAAAAGAAGGATGGAAGCCTTCGACCGGTGCAGGATTACCGGAAGCTTAACGAGATGACGATCAAGAATCGTTATCCACTACCGCTGATCTCGGAGCTTGTCAATAAACTCCGAGGAGCGAAGGTCTTCACGAAACTGGACATTCGCTGGGGATATAATAATATTCGTATTAAAGAGGGAGATGAATGGAAGGCGGCTTTCCGAACCAACCGCGGCTTGTTCGAGCCGCTCGTGATGTTCTTCGGCTTGACAAACTCGCCGGCCACTTTCCAGACAATGATGAACGACATCCTTCGCGAGTTAATTAACGAAGGAAAGGTCATTGTCTACCTCGACGACATCCTTATTTTCACGGACACTCTGGAAGAGCACCGACTTATTGTAAAACGAGTGTTGGAGATACTCGAGAGAAATCAATTGTATTTAAAGCCTCAGAAATGCGAGTTTGAGCGCAGTGAGGTCGAGTACCTCGGAGTAATTATTGGTCACAACTCCATGAGAATGGACCCTGTGAAGATCCGGGGGATCACCGAGTGGCCGGAACCGAGAAACCTCAAACAAGTCCAGGCGTTTTTGGGGTTCACCAATTTCTATCGGCGATTCGTACGGGGATACAGTGAGGTGGCCAAACCCCTCACGAGGTTGACGGGGAAAGAGGGCTTCTCCTGGGGAGAAGGACAGAAGGCGGCCTTCCAGAAGTTGAAGGACCGGATTGCGGAGGACGTGGTGCTCGCACTTCCCACGGATCACGGGAAGTTCCGGATAGAGGCTGATGCATCGGAGGGAGCAACTGGGGCGGTGCTTGAGCAGGAGCAAGAGGGGGGGTGGCGCCCAGTGGCGTTCCAGTCCCATGGACTGAACGAGACGGAGCGGAACTACGAGATCTACGACAAAGAGATGCTCGCAATCATGCTCGCGTTGGAGGAGTGGAGATCTCTCTTGATGGGAGCGCAGGAGACATTTGAGATCTGGACGGATCATCAAAACCTGCAGTATTTTAAAAGTCCTCAGAAAGTCAATCGGAGGCAAGCGCGATGGATAGTTGAGCTGTCCGAATACGACTTCACGCTTTCTCACCGGCCTGGAGCGCTGAACAAGAAAGCTGATTTACTATCCCGCCGGGCGGACCATGACCAAGGGAAGAATGATAACGAGAATATTGTTCTTCTCAAGCCCGAATATTTCAGATCTCAGGAGATCATGTTAGAGGGACCCGAAGCCGAGATCATGTCACAGATCAAAGCGGAGAAGAAGGTCGACAAGAGCGTGAAGCTGGCGCTCCAACAAAAACTCCCTGGCTGGGAAAGGATCGATGACCTTATCTATTATAATGGACTCATCTATGTGCCGCACAACCCGGAGTTGCGAGATAAGATTATCGGGTTGCACCACGATAATGCTCTGCTTGGTCACCCAGGACCAAATCGGACACAGGAGATGATTGAGCGTAATTATTGGTGGCCACGGCTGGGAAACCAAGTTGGTGGATATATAAAAGCATGCGAGCCGTGCCAACGAACGACGGTTCATCGGTATAAGCAGGGAAAGCTTAACCCGCACGAGATTGCGGCAGGACCCTGGCAGAATATATCCATGGATCTGATCGGACCACTGCCGGTCAGCAATGGTTTTAATGCTATACAAGTCTGGGTCGACATGTTCTCGAAGATGATCCACTGCGAGCCAGTCAATATGGACTTGTCTTCCGAAGGTGTTGTCCGGTTGACCCGGGACCGAGTGATTCGATACCATGGAATTCCTCGCAAGATCGTCTCGGATCGGGATCCGCGGTATGTCTCGGGATTCATGAAGGAGCTGAACTGGCTCCTCGGCATTGAGATGAACTCGAGCACGGCATTCCACCCAATCACCGATGGCCAGACCGAGCGCATGAACCAGGAGATTGAGAAATATCTCCGTATCTATGTAAATTATCGCCAGTCGGACTGGGCGGAATGGCTCGCGCTGGCGGAGTTCACGCACAACGACAAGACAAGCTCGTCGACGAGCATGTCACCGTTTTTTATAAATTCCGGACTCCACCCCTGGAAGGGGATAGAGAATGCAGTCGAGTCGCGCAACGAGGCCGCGAACGACTTTGCCGGAAAGATGAAAAAGATTCGTGACGAGGCGACAGCAGCGCTGGAGAAAACCCAGAAAAGCATGAAAAAATATTATGACGCTCACCGGCGTGACGCGCCAGTATTTAAAGTTGGAGACAAGGTCTGGCTGGAGGGGAAGGACATAACCACAGACCGGCCAACAAAGAAGTTTGATGACTTACGGCTGGGGCCGTATGATGTCATGGAGAAGGTGGGGGCATCGGCCTGGAAGTTGAGACATTCCGGAGACGGACAAGTCACATCCGGTCTTCAACGAGAAGCTCTTGACGCCGTATGTGGAGCCCCCGGCACATCGAAAGGAGAATCGCCCCGCTCCCCAGATAGTGAGCGGCCACGAGGAGTACAAGGTGGAGGAGATATTGAAGCACCGCAAGCGCGGCAATGGCTTCCAGTATTTAATCAAGTGGAAAAATTATCCGCTGGCGGAACGGACTTGGGAACCTAGACGGCATCTTACACACGCAAAAAAGATGCTTGACAAATATAATGCGGATCACGGAATCATTATCCGTGCTTTGCCTATATTTCCGAAGGGCCACTGGGACTATTTAGTTAAAAGATACAAATGCCGCGAGGAGTCGCAACAATACTCGACGAAGAAGTTATTTATTCCTGAAACAAACTCCTTCATTGCCATCGACGAGGACGTCGATTCTAGAGGGGGGGTAATGTCACGATTCGATTCCAATCTTATCGCGACAACGCCTATCTCGGAGGTGCCTAATGAAGCGCCCACAGATGAGATAACGAAGGGATTAGATATGGACTTAGATTAGATAGTTGAACACCTGGCAAACACATGGTAAAAGAACATTGCAGAACATTCCGGCACTACATGCTGCAGCAGGACGGTTTACGCACCGAGTACATACACGATTCATATTCACACGGTTCACAGAACAGTCTAAGTAGAGTAGTTAGTTTCTTGTATTCCTTAGTCTTTTATTCGATTCATTTCTCGAAGTCCTGCGCATCTCACTCCCCAATCCGCTATCTCTGTATAGTCGGACGAGATAAGGCTTTGATTGTGACAAGAAGGCGTAAATCCATGCACTCCAGCATCCGGGGAGGCCAGAAAAATTAGATTTCCTTCCACCACATTTTTTTGGCTGCGTGACGACTGGTTGAACCTATTCGACATCGGGCTCCGTGACACGTTACTTCGACCAAAGTTCGTGAACGACACCGTGGTGCGTGACGCGTGACTGTCGATTTGAACGAATTAATACAGTACTTGCATTGTCAGAATTGCTGTCTGGGTCACTTTGAGGTATAAAACTCGCTTGCATTCAGCCTGCGGGATAAACAATACTTTTGCAGGAGTTTGCGCAGCAAGGATTGATATTGGGACGTTGAAAGGCATCTGAGGAGGTCATTGAGTACAAAGGATCAGGACACTTGGGCGGGGACCAAGGAGAAAGAGGCCAAACGAGAGAGGGAGAGTGGGGAGGAGCAAAACATTGGCCGAAGCGAGGATCGAACTCGCGCGGAACTGTGTCCATCGGGATTCAGGGCGACTGTAGGGCAGTCACGTGCTTAAATCCGACGCCTTAACCACTCGGCCATCCGGCCATTTTTCTTGGTTGGCTTTGAAATCACGAGCTTCGAAGAGTGTGTTCCGAGCTTGTGTTTGAAGCAAAATCGGACAGTGCACTCAACACATCCACAGCTCTTCACCCGACGCCTTAACCACTCGGCCATCCGGCCACTCCAGGTTCGCAGTCACCCGAGTTTGTGAGGTTCGGAAGGTGAATGACTGTGTTGATTCACCGAGACAGCACGCATCCACAGCTTTTCACCCGACGCCTTAACCACTCGGCCATCCGGCCATTTTTCTTGGTTGGCTTTGAGATCACGAGCTTCAAAGAACGCACGGTGCAGCTATGTGCGGGTTGACGTTTTCACCTTCAAGTACGGTTTCCGGCTCTTTGAGTCAAAAATAGTGGAGAGATGGTCTCACTTAAACTAACAGCTTCAACCATACTTCACAAATGGAGACACCGCCGACTAAGGAAGCTCCAGCCAACAAATATAGCATGGAGTCCGGCTGCTAGTAAGCCTGAGGCGGAGAGTCGACCAAAAACAGGACGCCCGTTCGATTCGAGGTCCGTAAGAATTGGTTGAGGGAACCTATTTTTCGTTCGCAAGAGAGCTCGAGTCAAGCTACGATTGGAACGAAATTTACTCCGACGAACGTTTGGATTGATGATACGATTGATGATACAGTTAATAAGACAATTTGTAGGGTTACACATAGCGGCCAAGCGCGGCTACGCCCCACCGGGTGGAGCCCACGAGGAGATCGGAGGTTGTGGTCGTACAAGGGATGCAGGGAGAGGAGATGAAGAGCTCGAGGCAAAAGATCCGTTCGAAAGTGGTGGCGGCACCGGAGTTGTTGATCCGACGCTACGACGGATAAGTGGTGCAGAATGCACAAGGCGTCAGGCATACTTACCTAGAGTCCTGGAGCGGAGTTCCAGTCAGTGGGACTACGCTTGGAGGTGGGATGGGGTTGGATATCGTGGGCTCCGCATTGATCTGTAAAAATCCAGCCTGGGCGAGGAAATCCCAAACCCTGCTGGTCTTATTGACGTCAATTTTGACGAGATCTCTTGCCTCCCTCCTGCGCAGCTTGCCTCCCCTTCTTGCATATTCGCGGACCAAAGTCTCCTTAACGACAAGGTAGGGTTTGGGAAGGATACGCAGCTGGGAACACAGTGTTTGCTCGACTGGCGTGAGGAGGTGGAGAGATGGGCTGTTGGCGAGGTTCAAAGGAGCTAATGCCAGTATTGAGATTTGGCTGCGACGAACGATAATAAAAAGGTGTACCTCGTTTCCGAGCATTGACTGTGGCCGAAATGTCTAGTTTCGGCGACGTTTCTCGGTCGTGGCTTTTTCTACCCTCAGGGGCCAGGCTTGAACGATCAGGGCCTGAAGATTGTCGTCCGCTGCCTCTGCTCTTCTCCGCGGCATAATTTTCTCGCGGGTTAATTTTAATCTGAGTCTAAGGCGGCTTGAAAATGTCAAACGAGACTAGGAGACGGAGGCCATACCCTTTTATTCATGTCGTTCGTATACTTTTCGATGTCCGCTGAAGTCGACAATCCAAGTCGACGATAGTGCTGCAAGTCTTGGATTCTTTTTCGAAGGATGGCTTCATCTATTTGAGACAACCGTCTTCAGTTCAGCGGGGGAAGAAAGGAAATATTGGCGCACAAAGAATGTCTGCGGAGAAGTGTTCATAATCCTCAGCGGTTTGAAGTCGCGCAAATGGTCGTAGTCGATGAAGGATATCCTTCTCTTCCTTTGGCCGTTTCTTTTCCGCGGCTTGCATCTGCAGAATTGAGTGGGGCGCAGAAGTAGAGGTGCCGCCTTGCGTACTTTTCTATACTCCAACAGCCCACGATCAAACATCAGTCGCTTGCTTTCCAAACGTTTCTCGACCCGTTGAGCATACATTTCTAAAAGAGTGAGCTTAAATGTCAGGGAGTGCTGTGTTTCGGCGGGCGGCAGTTGTGTGACTTCTTCCTCCTCGTCGACGGTACCCGTGGCATTACCCATGACCACATCCTCGGATTGAGATGGCCGCTTCGCATGCGCGGAGACGTCGCCATTCACCCGCATCCCATTCACCGCTCCATTGGAGGAGCCATTGGCGACAGGCATAGGAGCTTTGCCTTTGCCTTTGTGTGGCTTGCGTTCCGGCGTGGCAATCCTGGAACCAACGATCCCGTTCCTCCTGTCTTCCTCCCATCGAACTCGAGCCTTGACATCGAGATCGTTCTCGTCCTCCATGATTTGGTCACCGCCAAACTCCAGACAAACACCAAACTCGAGATCCTTGACGAGATCTTCGGCCTCGTTGTCTAGTTCATGTTCAAATTCCAAACGGCCGGGAAGGAATGTAGCAATTTCATGTATTCCCGGCGCAGAGGTCGGTGCAGCCTTCTGGGGAGGTATAGGCATGGCGTTCATTTCCGAGATTCGCCGGCGCTTCGTCTCTTGGAATTCCTCGGGCGGTATATCGAATGTAAGGTCCATCCGCTTCAAAGCGTCAGCGTGAGCGGGGAACGCGATACAAAAGGAACTTGCAGGTAAAGGCCATTCGGGCGACTCGACATAGACACTATTGTAGTGTTTCTCGACTTCCTCCTTGGTCTGAGTGCCAACATGCTCTGCGATCTTCTTCCAATTACCAAGACCCTGGCTTGCGATGCCCTTCAATAAAAGGAGTTCTCTAGACAAAACATCAACGGCGGAATGAGCATTGGACAGATAACTGACTCGTCCGCTCCCCAGTCAGCGGAGAATATTGGGTAAGAGTTGAATTCCTGGAGGCGGCGTTGAGACAATGAATGGTTGATAACGGTTGGCGTACAATAACACGATACGCGTGACCTCTGAGGTGGTTGCCAAATTGCTTTCCCGCACAAAAGCAAGGAGGGCATATGTCGACTCCATCCTCTGACTGGCAAGCAGGGTCGGCGCATTTTATGCGAATTGTGTGGGTGAGATCGCATGCACACGAATCACATTCAAATTGAACGCCAGGCTCAGTGACCGCTGCAAATTCGGTCAGGCGCGGTTGGATAGCGTAGAACGGACTTGCTAGCAATTTCGTCTGGTTGAAGTGGCGGTTTCCGGTGTGTTACAGTCATGAAAGGTAAAATCAACAGCGCTGACAAACTACGGCAAATACCGCAAATCTATTCACCCATATCTACCATAACCTCGTCTGGCCCTCTCCCATCCCGCTTCAAGTCCTGCATATCAAGGGCAACGGTGTCAACAAGTTCTTCGGGCTCCTCTTCAATGTCCTCAGCGTCCTCAAGCTCCTCGGCCTCCTCCTCTTCCTCCTCCAGCCGTCCGCCTTCCCCCTCTCCGTCAGTCTCCACATGAACGGATGGATCCAGGTCGACGTCTATTTCTTCATCGACGTCCATCGCCATGCCCGGCCCTGACGATATTGACTCGCTGGGATCCACGTCGATGGGTACCGAGTTTGCGGCCAATGGTGGCAGAACAATGGTGGCCTTTTCCTTGCCCTTGACGGACTTTGTCGTGGAGGCGAGCGGAGTGGTGGTTTTGCCCTTGGGGCCGATGCTGGAGCTGCCTTTCTTACTCTTGTCAGTTTTCGCCTGTTCGCGGTAGACTGCAAACATCGCATTAGCTATACACATTAAATGAGACAGACGACGACGCGCACCCAAAAGCTCGGCCTGCAGCTTGTCCACCAGGTCCCCGAATTCTATCATTTCCAAGGCTTTGAGCACGTCGGATGCCGATATACTCTTGTGCTGCTTGGACAGAGCCACATCATGAGCGCTGAGGGCGCGACGCGTCAGAAAAACTGTCGGTGGATGGAAGAGAGAAGTGGACTCGCGTAGCAGCTGTACGACGCGTCGCGTTCAGTTCACAGACGCGACTTGGCACAGAAAACATGGCGGCGAACGCACCCAAATAGTTTATGAACACAGTAGAGCCCTTGATGAGAGAAAGAACTGTCTCCTTCTGAAGTTTCACGTTTTCTGGCAGCTTGGGGAACATGAACGAGCGTTTCTGGCGAGTAGGGGCGAACGCACTGCGGATCTGGCAATCCTCGTTACGAGGGACTTTGGGAGCTCAAAGTTTTCCATTCCGTCAGAGACAAGATCCTGTTGAGCCTGGGCTGATATCGACCCTTGAGCTGTTTCTTTGCGGGGCATGGTTGTGCAAGAAAGAGTCCGTGACGGAAATATTGTCACAGTCCAACATATGGCTTCAGTCCATCCATCTCGAGCAGGCCTGGTTCCAAAAGACTCTCCCGCCTACGCTGACCGACACCGTCCCCGCTCCCCGTCGCCTCGCCGCCGCCGCAGCCCTTCCCCTCGTCGGCGAACCCCTTCTCCCCGCCGCAGCCGAAGCCGCGAAAGAACGAACCGTGCAAGCCCGGAATACGACGATTATAAGCGGCCTTTGCCTCCCCAAGAGCTTCAAGTCCCTTGGCACCAAGATGGCTCTGGTACTCGTGATAGGCCTCCTCACTATGCTGGGAATGCCTATGGGGGAGGCGGAGGCGATATGATGGACAGGTGTGCAAGTTGCATGTTACTTGGGCTTTGGTCCTGAGGCCTGATTCTTTACAGTCGGCGGGCCAAGCGAGATGCAACCGTCGTGGATATCTGGCCGCCATCTCCCAAGGCCGCCGCTCGAGACTTGTGCGTTCGTTTTCCGTGTATTGCTCGTTCCCCTAATATTCGTAACCCAGGTCGCCGAAACGTGGAAAATCAAGTAAAAAATCTAAACGCCCTCGTTCTGTCTCTAGCGACTCTTCGGAAGAGGAGTATCGTCGTCGAAAGGAGCGGAAAGAAAAGAAGAGGGCTAAAAAGGACAGGGAACGCCGGAGCAGCAGGAAACACCGTGACTCCGAAAGCGATTCTGACGATATCGACCGAAGCGGCCGCCCTAGTCGGACGAAGGCCCTTCCTCCTAGCCGGACCCCGAGTCCTCTTGTCGACGAGGAAGACGACGAATGGATTGTTAAACCTGTCGCTACCCCATCGGGCGCCCTCCCCCTCCCAAATGATGGTGGTTTACCCTCCAACTCTTCTGTGGACCAAGTGGGCGATCACGACGGTGACGACGGTGACTCGGACGACGATCTTGGACCACAACCCTTGCACAAACCGAGCACTTCTAAACGAATCGACGAGCGCTCCTATGGCGGCTCTCTGCTCCGTGGCGAAGGAAGTGCCATGGCGGCATTCTTGCAGGACGGAACAGAATCTCGCATCCCTCGTCGTGGTGAGATTGGCCTGACCTCGGACGAGATTGCAAAATACGAGGATGTCGGATATGTCATGAGTGGAAGCCGACATCGTCGCATGAACGCTGTACGGATGAGGAAAGAGAACCAGGTCATCAGCGCAGAAGAAAAGCGGGGAATTTTAAAGCTCCAGAAGGAAGAGAGGGAACGGCGCGAAGCTATTCTCCGTGAGGAATTCAGCGAGCTCGTCAACGACCGCTTGAAAGGTACGGAGAACAGGAATAAAAACTAGTTAAATCCATGTATCCCGAATCGTCTTGTATCTAACACGCGGCCAATGTGCCAGTATCTTCTTCTGGTACAGCCTCCGCCGGCTTGTTATCCTTATCCGTGTCACCTCCGCTCGTCCTCGATGAGCAGCGCCCGACGAAGAGTACCAGATGATATCCTGCAGGCCGAAGCTCAATCCCGTACGGATCCTCCTCGTCTCCTGCGGTCCCTTTTGTGACGATATGAAAGTTGAACACGTCCCAACTGATATCAAAGGATCGTCAGGGACGAAGAAACACAGTTTCTTCCGTCGTCCCGCCACTCCCGATGGGCTCAGCTCTGGTTCGAGCGGGAATTTAACCGTCAGTGTCTGGTCTCCTGCTGGTCCCACATCGCCATCCTCAGAGCTGTATTTTCCTGCATCTCTTGGCCATCGACGTCAACCTTCAACCGGCACTGTCGACTCCCTTGACGGCGACCTCCATTCCCCGTCGGATGGCTGCTCAACGCCCACCTTATTACCCGACACCGATTCCGACCTGCAGTCACCTGTATCTGGGTCATCCCAGTACTCGCTGCCAGAATCTTCAATGCTGCTCGATGATCCAGCTTCCGGCGATGTATATGCTGCGAGCTTGGAGGTATTGATCGAGAAACTGCTTAGTCCGAGTGAGCGTTTTATTCTCGACTGCCCATATTTTCTAACGCGCGGCCCGAAGCTGCTTTCCCGGGCGCCCAAAAGCGTTCCGAGTTTCAGGAAGTACTGTTCTCGACCTTCGCGGAGTTCACGACCCCGGACAACCTGCTGGCCATGATCTTTCAACGCTTCCATGCTCAGAGCCCCGAGTTGAAGTCCGTGGTTCTATAATTGTCAAAGTGATGTGCGCTGAAATGGCGAGTTAAGCTTCTTTGAGGTCCTTGCCTTCTGGGTGTCGAATCATCGGCTGCGGATTCACACCGAGATCCTATCGCAGATAAAACATTTCTGTCGGGCTGCAATGCCAGCCAAATCCTCTTCTGTGGACGCCAGCGCACGCTACCTTTTCCGCTTGGCCGAAGAAAGGGTACCTAACTTTCCCTACCACCGAAATCTGCTTGAAATTTGATCCCACAGGTTAAATCGATGACTGACGTACCACCTGCCCCACTCACGCCGACGAGGCTTCCGCGGACAGCTGATATTCTTCCCCGCGATTTGGCAATCGCTCTTACTTTGCTAGAAGGCGATAGTTACTGGTCAATCCTTCCCGCGGACTATCTCGCTCACCTGGGAAGAGGAACAGAGGGGTCGGACAAAGTGAATGCCACCTCGAACAACAATAACAAGGTCATACTCTGGGTGAAAAAATCCATAGTGACTCCTTCACGCGCGGAGGCTCGCGCAGAAGTATTCAAATTCTTCATAAATACGGCGCACGAATGTCGAAAGCTGCGGAACTTTGCAAGCCTCAGCGCAATAACCACCGCCCTCCAGTCGACTGAAGAAAGGCTCGTATTAACCGTCGGGGCGCTCCCGTCCCATCTTCAGGTGACGCTCCAAGACCTAAAGCGCTTGCTTGACCCCACAAACAACCATCTATCGTACCGCACGGCCTTGAAACCAGAAGAAGCACTCGACCCATTGTACCGGAATTTCTGCCTTCCGTGGCTTGGTAAACGATATTCCTCTCGAACATCTGCAACAATTTTCCTTATATATGCAACCAACAGCGGTTCACCTACGTGATCTGAACTCACTGCTGCGGAACTACCCGCCCACTCTCGATTTCGATGGGTGCAGGCTCATAAATTTTCGGCGCTATTCCAAGTTCATGGAACATATTCGTGCGCTGCATCTATTCAAGCCACCAGATCTGGCGCGCTACCGGAACAATGGACCGCTGGCATATTTACAACACGAGCTCGGTCGTGTTCATTTTGATCCAGATACCGATGTTGCGCTATCGCAGCGCATCCTCAAACTTGAAGCTGATGAGACGCGAATCCATAGGTGCGCAACAGATTGCATTAGACTGCCTCGTTGCAACTAACTGCTCAGGTCGCGCACTTGCAGGATGAGGGCACTCGAGCTCAAGCGCCTCGGCTTCAGGTCATGATCAGGGTGTTTCGTCTCGATTAATTGCAGTCACAATGTACATAGCCATATAATGTACAAGTAACATGTACAGTATTTCCGTGTATTCGAAAGCAGACGATAGCAATTAACTTAAGTCAGTTGGTATATTATGAATGCGTACTGCCACCAGTCAGCCATCAAAAGGAGCCCTGATCCGCGTTGATCGGATCACGCGAAATCCCAGATCCTAATTTCGCAATCATCGCTACCAGACACTATCTTATCTTCGCCCAATGCAAGGCAACTTACGGCGGCGCGATGACCGACGAGGGTCGCTGTGCACTTGCCTTCGTCACGGGACCACACCTGGAAGAATTGAGTCTCGAGCAATGAAAGGAACGATGGAGCGCAGACCTTGATAGTGCGATCATGACTCCCGCTGACCAGGCGCAGTTTGTCGCTCGCAACAGCCCAAACTCCCTCGATATGGCCAAAGAACGTCGAAAGGGCTTCGCTAGTGTCAATATCCCACAACTTGATGGTGTTGTCGAGACTCCCCGAGATGAGGAGAGGTTTCTTGCGGCTTGGGAACAGGGATGGGGGGACTGCAGCTTCTACGAGGTTGTCGGTGCCGCGGGGTTCGCGCTCCCCATTCGATGGGCGGGGTCCAGGACCCTCCGGTTGGTTCGCACGATCGCCGCTGTCATCAATCTTCTCCTCATCCCCGCACTCGTCTGCCAGTAAAAGCTTCATGCTCTGCACCTGCCCAACATGACCCGTGAACACACGGACGCAAGTTCGCAGTGTGAGATCCCAGAGCTTGATCGTTCCGTCGTCCGAGGCAGAAAAAAGCATTTTGCCTGGGTCGATCTCAGGCGCTCCACCGCAAGGCGATGGTGATCCGGGACCTCCCTCGTCCAAGGCCGACAGCGAGGAGGACGGAGGCGACCGTGCGCCCGGAGTCGAATCCCACAATTGCACCGAATTGACCCAATCGGAATGCCCGCGTAGAGTGAACGCGCCGCCCGTCCGCAGATTCCACACCTTGATCGTCGAGTCGACACTTCCGCTGGCGAGAACGTTCGAGTCAAAATTGAGACAGACGATGCCCTCCGTGTGCCCCGTCAGTGTCCGGATGCACTTTCCCCGCCGCCAATCCCACACTTTGAGTGTGTGGTCCATGCTCCCGGTGATGAGTTTGACCTGGTCAAACTGCAGTGCACGTACTGCAGCGCGTGTGACCCTTGAGACAGTGCAGCTCGACGCCGGTCTCGAGGTTCCACACCCGGGCGGTACGGTCGTACGAACCGGTGATGAGGACGGGAAAGTCGGGATTTGAGAGCGTTTCGCTGAACTGCAGACACATGACGCCGTCGGTGTGCCCCTTCAGAGTGCGCACGGTACATCGCCCGCGCCGCCAATTGCGCTCAATCGTCAGCCGCTCGCTGTAGACATCCTTCCACGGTCGCGTTGCAGACTCTTGTCGAGGGGGCATCGGTCGATTGGGGGCGAGGAGAGGATGCGGGGCGTCATCTGACATTGCGAACGAGTCGAGGTCAGTCAGCGGAGGGTCGGAACGGTGGCGCTTGAGTGGGCGGTCGCACGAGTCGTCCAAGGCTGGGCGTTTGGTGGACATCGAGGCGGACTCGGCGCCGTCGGTTGGGGAAGGGGACTTGCGATAGGTGCGTTTCTTTTCGAGGATAGGGAGTCCCCACCCGCACTTGTGGCATTTTTGGCCAATGTGTTGCTCGCAGATTCCGCGCCACAGAATGTCGTCGTCCGCGAGGGCCTTCCACTTTTTCGTGACCTGTGCGGCGCGGCACAGCGAGGTAGCGTCGAGATAACCCAGTATTTTGAGAGAGACCTCGCGGGGGAGAATAACAAAGGGATCTATGCGGATAATATGCGCAAGTTGTTCCGAAATTTGACTAAGTTGGCTGAAACAAGATATGGTCAACAAACCCGTCAGAATGAGGGCGCGTCTGGAATGTGACGACGACGAGAAGCTCGACCAGATGGTGTTTACTGTCTCGCGCTCCTCGTACGGTAGGGCATCCAACGACTGTATTGAATTAATACACGATATGTGGAAATATCCTTCAATCTCACCTGCTGTAACTTCAAATTCGTCCCCTCATCCGCCATGCGCTGGTGTCTCACACACAGCTTGCGCGGCGGCGGTGCCTCAAGATTAGGTGGGTTGGGCGAGATTGGCACTGGCTCGACGTCGGCCGCATCGAGGTCGTCGGGGAGGGGATATGCGTCGTCGACGCCAGCGAGACGAGCGGCGGGGATGGTATCGCAGAGGACGACGTTATTGGAGGCCATGGGGGGATATAGGAGGGGTGCGCTGCTTGGTATTGGAGGGAAGATAGGACGGGGTGCGCCGCAGACTGCTATAAGGCGCACTGGATTGCGAATGATGGGCACAACTTACGCCATCCGTTCGCAACATAATTCAACGATCCGAATGTATGTAATTCTCACTCCACTCTGCACGGAAAAACATTGCAATTGACTACAAGATATAAACAAGGTGGACCCGGGTCTGCACAGATACCCCCCTGCTGTCATTCCATCGTTCAGTCGAGTGTGATTCTCAGCTCATCCAGTGGTATCGGCACAAACGAGTCCAGCACAATCCCCCGTGACGCCAGCTCCGCCTCGCAGTGCGCCGGAACAAGCTTGCGGATCAGGTCAGGCCGAACGGACAGCTCTGCGGCCGCTGTTAGTTTGGGGGCTTTAATAATCTAACAGAAAACGTACCCTCGCGTGTAAAGTCGAACAGCGCTGGGAACGTCTTGCCGTTGGGCATCCGGGCACCCTCGGTGCGCAGTTCGTCGAAGAACGGGTGCACCATCGCCTCCACCGCGCTCAGGCGCGCTGCTGGCGTGTACTCGAGCAGCTTCGACACGAGATCGATGGCCTCGGGTGCGGTGCGAGGGCGGAAGACCTGTCTCGCAGTATTAGAACCAACGGTATGTGACAATCTGGTAGGCTTGCTTTCGCAAAGGGGTGGGGCCGAATTTGAGGGAACTTGTGCTCCATGTAGTTGGGGTTCATCGTCTTGATTTGCTCCCTGGATGGTGTACCAAGGATTTTGATGATTTCGACCAGCTGGTCGATCCCGCTCTCGCCAGGGAAGAGAGGCTGGCCCATCATGAGCTCGGCCATCACACAGCCAGTCGACCAGATGTCTGAGCGAGTTGATGAGCACGATGAGCCAAAGGCCGAGTCAAATAAAACTGACCGATGTTGGTTGTGTAGTTGGTCGCGCCAAAGATGAGCTCAGGAGCACGATAGTACCGGGAGCAGATGTAGCTGACATTGGGTTCCCCAGCCACTAAGATCTTGGCAGAGCCAAAGTCGCAGAGCTTCAGGATGCCTGTTGCGGGGTTGAGCAGCAGGTTCTGGGGTTTGATATCACGGTGGCAGATGCCGACGGAATGAATATAAGCGAGTGAACGGAGAAGTTGGTACATATAAAGTTTGATTTGGAGCATAGGCATCGGCTGCTTGAGCTTGGCGTAGTGGCGGCTTGCGCGGTACACGGTTTCCGGAACGTACTCGAGAACGAGATTAAGGTAGACCTCGTCCTTCTGCGCGGGCTGGACAGGATCAGATTCACGTGTGCGCGACACGGCGATCTAAAAAGTAGGAAGCGCACCTTTTCACCGTTTATGTAGAAAAAGGCCTCGAGGTCGACAACGTTGGGATGCGAGACCAGCCGCATGATCTGCAGCTCGCGGTTCTTGAGGTCGAGGGGGACGCAAGTCAGACACTTGTTGGACATGCGGGAGCGAGGGGGAGGGACGGACGGACCTTGAAACGCTTGTCCTGCAGAACCTTCTTGATGGCAATTTCCTCGCCAGAGGGGACAAGCTTGGCCTGGTAGACGACACCAAACGAGCCATTTCCAATGACCTTGTAATTGGTGTATGTGATGTCGCGGGTAGCGCCCGACTTGCCATCGTTGGCGGAGACGGTGGTAACCCGGGAGGGATCGTCAATGGCTGGTTGAGATTGGAATTGGAACGGGGATGAGCAGAAGCAAGGGGGAAGCTGGAGCTAGACGCACAAGATGCCTTGGACATGAAGAGAGGGGGGAAGTGGGGGGAAGTTCGTGGGTGGGAGAAAGTAGGAGGAGAAGAAGGAGGGAGAGAGCTGGAAGACGCAAGGGGTGGAGGAGGGACGACGGGGATGAAGGGGAGGATGAGAAGCCTGTTGGCACCCTTGATGCCGCGTGTTTGGCTGCGGCTTCACCCTAATTCTATTCATTCCATCTCAGTACACTCCGTCTGCCCTCCTCCTGGCCTCCGGTTTATATACACCTTCAACGCGTCTTCCTGAAAGCACAGAAAGGAAATGGAATTTTCTTCTTCCCTTTTCGCAGTCGCGAAGCTGTACCTCGCCACACCCTTCTGAGCGTCCAGTTCGCCACGGCCGAAACCCGAAGGCCGAAGCTATGTACACAGGTGGAATGAGTCCTTCTCTCCGTCCAGCTACCAACAAACAGAAAAAAAACGAGTGCAGCAGCCTTGCCCTTTTTGAACTAGGCGATCCTTGTTCCCAATCGCAACAAGGTGGCCCTGTTACGAGTAGCACGGACTGACTAGTCCCGGTCGCCCTCTCCTCAGGCCGCTCATCGCCGCCGAAGAAGAAGGAGGCGGCTCTGACATGAACGAGACATGCAACTCCGTCCAACGCGGGCCCTCTCTCGCCGCGCCGCCCCTGCTGTCCCATTCCGCGCGCTTCCGCTGCACAGCCGGTCTTCAAAACGTCAACTTGACCGAGCAGTTTTTGCGGATAGAAGCTGTCGACATGGCGGCCTTTGCCTCTCGCTTCCACGGAACGTTCCAATCCCAACTCTAATGCATGCCCGGCGAATGCCTGGTTTACCGTCCGCGATGCCACCCTCACAATGACTCTCCCTGTGTACCTCCCTACGAATATTGGGCCCAGACTCCCTCATAGCGGCAACCCGATCACCTCTGCTTCCGGCACCTTGCCTCCCGAGATTATTGGGGTCCTTCGCGGCCCAGCGTGCCCCCCGCCGCAGTCATTTGCGAGGATTCAGGCAAAAAAAAAACACCCTCCTTCTCTATTGATCGAAGCATATCGCCGTCTCTAGTAGTGCGATCCCTTGTCCCGACTGGTTTTCCTAATCTTAACTTCTAGTTTGTAGATCACATCCCAACGGGCAACTGATCCATTGCTGCACGATAAACTTGCCTCGCCAGAGCTTGCGCGAAATCGGTGATCTCTTTGCTGCTCGCCCATCCGCGCATATTCCCGATCTGCAAGGCGACCCGCCCGACTCAAACACAGTGCACGCTTCGCGCACACCGGTGTGGTACGACTGACCTAACTTGCGGCTTCCCTCCAACCCGCTTCGCGTGCAGGCCCATTCAAGCGAGAGCGGCAACTTGAAACGTCACTTATCCTGCTAGTTCAACGATGTTCTCCCATCGATCCCGTACCCTGTATCGAATCGAGCTTCTCAGATTTCCGAAATCGGAGCCAGCGGTAAAGCTGAAAAGAAGTTGTTTCATAATCTACCCGCCCAAGCGTGTATAAATGCCAGAGTCCTGAAATTCATAATCCTCAGCAGCCCTCCTCCCACCCCCCTCCTCTTGCATCCTCATCATGTCCTCAGAGTGGGAGACCTCCAGCACCACCGTCTGTGGCGAGAGCTGCGATACCTATCCATCCTCTTCAACCTCTACCCATTACGACTTGGAAAAGGGGACCCCGCCCTCCGCCGTGGCGCACTCTTACCCTGGTAGCGGCAACAAGGAAAACCCGTATATCGTCGACTTCATGGAAGGGGACCCGGAGAACCCTTTGCACTTTCATAATTGTAGGAAGTGGATAATCACTTCCCAAGTATGTCTGATCCCGTCCCTGCCAGCGCGCCCGCTTACGCGTCTTGATTTTACAGCTGGCGTTCGCAACCTGGACGATCTCGTTCAGCTCAAGTAAACCTTCGATTTAACGCGTTGACGCATCGTTGACCACTGAATACCAGGTGTCTATTCTGGCGGACTGGAGAAAATGGCACGCGAGCTGCATATATCAGATAACGTGGCAATATTAGGTACATACACGCCATCGCCGACGACCTTCTCGCGGAGCTGACTGGTTTACTAATTAGGTTTATCACTTTATGTACTGGGCTTTGCTCTAGGGTGCGCCTGGCTCTTTAACGTTTTTGTCCAACATCTAACATTCTTACAGGCCTCTTGCAAGTCAAATTCTACCTCCATCTTACCCTCCTTTGACCGGCGATTCCTAGGTCTTTGCCCCTATGGGTGAAATGTACGGCCGACGCCTCGTTTTTTTCATCACGCTTGCGTCATACACTGTATTCCAACTCGAAGGGTGTCTCAGTGGAAGCCAATGTCTATGCAATGCTGTCCTGCAGATTTTTAACTGGCATATTTGGTTCTTCGCGTAAGTGCTCTCCTGCTCTTCGTGACTGGAGTCGCATCTCAAACTGCTCCTTTGGTCAGCCCTCACCAACGCCCCGAGTCAAATCGCGGACATTTGGAACGCACGAGAACGCGGTCTGGCGTCTGCGATATACTCGGGCATGCCGTTCCTCGGGCAAGTTATCGCTGCTTCCCGTTCACTCGTGCCACGAACTGACCGACATGCAGACCAATAATTGGCCCTGTCGTCGGCGGATACGTCGTGATGAAACTCAACTGGCACTTTAATTTCTGGCTCATGTTCATCTTCTCTTTGCTCGCGCTGCTTTCTGGTGCAATTTTCACGCCCGAAACGGTATGGCGCGCGCGTTCCTTCTAGGTGTCGGGCTGGCTCTGATTCTATTTCTCTTGACTAGTACGCCCCTGTATTGCTACGCCGACGCGCCGCCAAACTCGCCCAAGAATCCAAGGGGATCATCCATTACGTCTCGATACACGATCTAAACCGTCCAAAATCCATCACTCGGCTCATGCTCGCAAACCTCAGTCGCCCATTTGGTACGGCCATTCCCTGGATCGTGTGCGGATGTGTTCACTCATCTCCCGTGCATTCAGTATTCCTGGTCACAGAACCCATTGTACTTTGTGTGGCGCTGTACATCTCCACTGTGTACGGCACACTATACGCCCTCTTCGCCGCCTTCCCAATCGTCTTCCAACAACACCATCACTTTACCTCGGCCCAGGGTGGCCTCGCCTTTGTCGGCATTGGCGTCGGCATCGTGGCCGGACTCGCGTCGACGCCCATCCAGAACAGAATATACTGGCGTGCAATGGAGAAGAGCGAGACCGGGCGCGCTGCCCCCGAAGCGTGAGTAATTATTCCCTCACCATCCCAGCACCCGCTTAACCACGCTTTCATCTCGGCAGCCGGCTCCATCAAGCCATGGTAGGCGGCGTCCTCGTACCCATAGGACTCTTCTGGTTCGCATTGTGCGTATCAGCCGAGCAATACCCACCTTCTCGCCTCCTAACACCACGCTTCGCAGCACCGCGTCGCCCTCTGTACACTGGCTCGTGCCCATCGTCGGGAGCGCGTTCTTCGGGATAGGCATCGCGCAGATCTTGCAAAGTCTTACGTCGTATCTCATGGACGCCTACGAGCTCTATTTTGCAAGCGCGGTCGCGTCGACGATTGTGCTGCGTTCTGTGTGCGCCGCCTTTCTCCCTCAAGTCGTACCCAGCATGTTCGAGCGCCTGGGTGACGAGGCCGCTATGAGCATATTTGCCGTGCTAGGTCTCATCTGTACACCGATACCATTTTTGTTCTGGGCAAGTCCTTTCTGTATTTCGAAACGCAACTTTACTTACTCCCCTGTAGAGATACGGACGATGGCTGCGGAGCAAGTCCGGCGTCGCATTCAAGGAATCTTCATTGGATCCCCCCTCTCAGATCACCACCCGTTGCGAAACGATGAGTGAAAAGGATGTTGCACATCCTTGATGATTGGGACTCGATACACACATCTTTTATCTTTATTAAGAGGGAGTATTTAGGGCATCGTTTAAGCAGTGTAATAAGTGAAAGATCGAGCGGCGCAAAGCCAAAGTAACCTTGTAACGACGCAAAGCAAACCAAGAAAGTGAAATTGAACCCTTGATGGCGCGTCACCATTTCCTTTTCTTGTTGTGCACATACACCATCCCATCGGCGCCCGGATCGGCGTAAACCACTTGCTCCGTGACAGGATAAGGTTGGTTCTGTGGCGGCAGCGTGTCGGGCGCTGGAATTACGACCCTCATAAAGTCCCAAGCAGCCATGGCATACCTACCAGAACCCCAGGCTTCTGTGGCTTGTCGCTCGATTTCTCTCATTACATGAACCCGAGGGTCGCGGTCGTGCCGCGGCGCAGGGAACCTAGCAAATGCATTATTAAACGAACGAAGACGAACGCACGCGCCCAGTCAGCCACGTACCGGCCGCCAATGTGGTTGAGGACGAGCTTCTCGGCGCCGACAGTCCTGGCGAACTCGCCTGCCATTTGAGGAATGGAGTGCCCTCGCGCAAGCGCGGTGCGCAGAACGGTCTCTGGCGTGCGCTTGTTCTGTGGACTGATTTCGCGGGGGATGTGCGCGTCGGTTGCTTCGTGGATGAGGAGAGACGGCGCGTTGCATAGGGGGATGATGGAAGAAGGGTCGTAGGTATCGCCTAGGACAACGATCTTTCGGCCAGGAGCTTCAGTTTCCCGAAAGATGTAGCCCAGACAAGGATCTGCAGGATTGAGAGATGGACCTACCTGAAGGATGAGAGACTAACCACGGTGCAATATGGGCCCAGCATCGACGAGGACATCGCCCAGGGAGCCTTTGCCAGAGGTAAAACCTTTCCATAAGCCGTCCTCTGAGCATCGAATGTCTGTGCCTGCCAGCTCGCTTGAATGCAGCTCTTCTGGGTCACAGGACGTAGGTTCGTCGTCTTTGCGGAGAAGCTCATGCACGACGTATTTCTCGGCAGTGCGCGTGAGGGTCATTTTCATGATCGAGCGGATGAAAATGCGGATTCCCGCCGGACCGAAGATCTCGATTCTGGCTTTTGGATTCGGGGCCACGTAGGAAGGCGGGTCGATAGGGGGCGCGAAGAGGACATGCCTAAGCATGGGAACGATACCTGGGGCCAAGTTAGAAAACGCTCGAAGAGAGTTGGAAAAAATAAAATTGCCCAAGATATGATCGCAATGCATGTGGGTGACCATTAGTTTGGAGACGCTGTGAGGCTTGAGCCAGGTCGGAGTGTCGGGGGGCTGGAATGCAAACTGCCTGGTGGTACCCTCTGATAGCAAGTTGGAGAAGAGGTTTACACGCCGCGTGTAAGGGGAACATACCTGCACAATCGACCACTGGACGGTGTCATCGTGTCAGCGACGCGTGCAGAGAACAGTAGAACCGCGTACTCCACAGCGAGCCGTCGCGCAGACAGTCTACCACGAGAGAGGAGCAGTTGCGAGTTTCGTTTGGACCTCCTCCGGAACAGGTACCGAGAAAGGTGACAGTCATAGGACGGGCCATTTTGTGAGCAAAGCGGTTGTGAAGTATGTTCTGACTCTTTGTGAGGCAAGGATAGAATACAGGCGCATGCAGCAGCAGCAAGAAATAATATCTGATTCTGCAGGATACACTCAGGCGCGTCAAAAACTCACGGTGAATCTTGACTTCAGAACATACCTGTTTGTTCAAGGAGAGAATGCTTTCGGATCTGACTTCGGCCTTCGAAAGGTTCGACTGTCCTGGCGTATGCGTAGGATGGAAGCTACGAATTGCCCACGAACAGGATACTGCTCCCTTTTACGTTGCGAGCCAATTGCAAGAGCTTGTAGGAGTATGTACGGTGGCCGCGGCGTATAGGTGCAAGCCGCTGTGTATTACATAACAAGTTCGGTTTCTCTCCAACCACGCGCATTCTACGCCCATGCCTTTACCTTCCTCTCCTTCCTTCGCACATTCGTTTCAGATCATCGTGGTTGCGCCCGCAGAGGACCAAGAGCCAGACTTGCTCGTCTTTGACCAAGCAAACGACCTTTCCGAGCCAGTTCCCGACTTTTCCTCGCTCGACCACTGCCCTCGCCCGCATACACACAGGGCCCCCGCCGTCCTTCACCCGCACCTCTGTCGATGCCATCGTTATGCCCAGGCGGGGAGACACTCGCACAGACACAGGTGTCGACGAGTCAATCCGCGACGATTCAGAGGTTGTAGAAGTCGTCAAGGTCAGACGCGCATTCTCCCAGGAGGAGGCCCCGCCCTTGCCTCCTCCACCGAAACCAAAGTCGCTCAGGTCGCGCGCCGGCAACGCGTTTCGCTCAATCAAGAACCTCGCCCGCGTTGCATCTCGCAGCAGTAACACTAGACCCTATGCACAGGAGGTGTTTGCATCCAGCCAGAGCACCCAAGCGACGTTCGCGACTGTGCCCCCGTCCGCCCCCACGCCGCCGCCTCTCTCCCGCCGCGGCTCCATCATCCTCACCCAGCTCTTCCGCACCCCCTCTCCCTGTCCACCATCCCGCCTCCTCTACCTTTCGATTTCGTGTCTGAACCCTACTCCGACGACGAAGAAGCAGAGGATGACGACGACGACGACAGGGAGAGCATAGTTCGTGCACCATCTCCCTCGCCGTCCACCCGCACCTTTTCCTCGACCGTCCGTCGCCGCCTGTCCATTCTCAGCTTCCGGAAAACCCCGCACGGCCCCACCGCGGCCCGTCCTCACCGCCAACCCTGTCCCGTGGCTCCACCGTGCCGTCCGCCTCCTCTTCGGCGCCCCAAACCCCGACAGAGGAGTCGTATCCACCTCCCCGGCCAATTAGCAAGGACGATGATCCGGATCGGACAATGCGTCTCGACGACTTTGACCAGACCATCGGGGAGATGCGTCTCGACTCACTCCACTTTGAGTCCCTATCGTTCGATGCGGACAATTTTTAATGTCCATGCTTTATTTCCACATACGCACAACCCATCCATACGTACATCCCCCCCGGAACCATGCAGTTTTTGAATTTTTTATCCCTCTGTACACGTTTGTATCTACCGTACAGTCAACGACTAGTACGTCTCCGCGAGAACTGTCGGATGCGCCATCAGTTTCGATGACCGTTTTCAAGAGGCCAACTCACTCAATGTAACCAGCGACGTCCAGCCTGTGAACGGATGGCTGCAACCCCTGTGAGTGAAACACAAAACGAGAAGACAAATGCCAAACCTCCGCATCCCAGTGCCGGTGAGAGAGTCATATTGCTCCCATACATAGCCTGTCCGCTCGTATTCCTGCAGAAGTTTAAGAACGGTACCGAAATATACAGCGAAAAAAGTGAATCACCTTGAACACATTGTCGATGATGTTCTTTCTCAGTTGCTGGTAGATTTCTTGCGCGCGCGCCTGGTACGGACCCTCTTCTGCGGCGTATTTCTACTTGCGATCAGACAGATGATAGAATTGAAGAATGCAACACAGTACCTTGTACAACGGCGCGCAGGGCGAGGTAGTTCATCTGCACCCAGATGGGACCCTTCCAGTAGTTCTCGCCCTGCCCAAACTCAGGGTGGGACGCCGAGAGCGAACGCAGACCATAGGGTGACCATAGCTGTTCAGGATCATGCAGTGCATCGAGCATCGGCCCGAGGTGGGGTGAAGACGGGGGAAGCAGCGCAAGCAAGAGCGGGAACATGGAAAGGTAGCCCTTGGTGGCAAACGTGATACGACTCGTCTATGATGAAAGTTGGAAGCTCCGCCAGTCAAGGTCAAGAAATGGATTACCTTCATCATCGACATTAGCATCACAATACATCTGGTCCCTCTCGCTCCAGTGGAGGTCTGCGAACAGTCAGTCAGAAAGTGGCAAGAATGCACCGTTTCACCCCTACCATCGATGTTGTATAGGATCGCCTGTTCAATTTCGCCAAACGAAGTCGCATCGTCCACCTCCCCAACAAACTCGGCAATGTCCTTCATCGTGCCCGTGAAGAACGCCATCCACGAAATCAGATCGAGATGGAGCTCCCCCGCATGCGGCGGTCCACGCGGATAGTCGTCCATCCCACTCGTAAGCACATGCTGCTCGGATCGCCCGCGCCAGCGATAGCCTTCAGTACGCGAGCGCGCGACGCGCGCGTACTGTTTGATCTGCCCCCGCTGAGTCCGGCGGAACCAGTCGTAATGGCGCTTGAGCGGCGCGTAGATCGACTTGAGGAACGCGTGTGCTAGCTCGGGAGACTGGAGGTACTTGCTGCCGGCACCGAGCTCAGCGGGCACCGAGAGCGGCTCTTGCGCGCCACCACCCATCCCAAAGTCCATCCCGAGATCCTGATCGGACGGGCCCGCCGCTGCCGCAATTTTCTTGACACGCGAGATGAACGCAGTTACTGCCATCGTAAGCGTCGGCGGATTCGCATAGTTCGGGACCTGCGTCTGGAACTCTGCAGGGACCTGCACGTAAAGAGCTAATGTATCCCGCCCCACAGTATGCGGGAAAGTGTAGCGACGAACCTTGCTTCTAGCTTCCTCCCCCAGGATTTGTTCCCGGGCCACCCAGCCGTCATCGTCAATTAAATCTATCCAGTCCTTGAGGATCGTAAGGCTATGCGGATCCTGAGCAAGGGGGGGAAGACAACAATGTAATTGAATACCTAAAGTCGTTGTCCCATTCGCCAATGTGCAGCAGATGGAATCCTTCGTCCCTGGACCAATCCTCAGTTGGTTAAACGGGTGGCAGTGCTAACGCGACCCGGCGTACCAATAAAAGCCTCGCGGGAAGAAGCTCCGACTAGGGGTCGCAGTCAACAAAGCCTTGGGCTCCGTCAACCTCGCGCCAGTTTCGGGATCCTCTCCGTTCGTTTGAGCATCATCTTCCTCGTCCCACTCGTAGGAGAACTTTTTGTTTACGATGGACGTGCCGTAAAAATATCCGACGCCGCCGACGAGGTTTGACGTTACGGCCTTCGAGAAAGCCTCGAGCGAATCTCTCTTTGCAGCAGGGTAATCCGACGGGAAAGGAAAGGCATCCTGGAACCGCTTCCCGTAGGAGGCGACCAGTGCAGGGATACCTTGGTCCAAAGTTGCCGCTGCTGAAACGTTAAGTGTGGTTGTCGGCAATGATCTCGACATGCCACGCACAGCTCAGCTTTTGTTTACTGCTCGCGCTCTCAAAGAAGACATCGAATTGGAATTCCCCCTCAAAAGACTTTTGCACGGCGTACAAGTTGCTGCCGGTATAGACGTCGTCAGGTAACTGAAGCACATACGATGGATCCGGGGGCGTGGGTGAGTCTTTGTACGGCGTCAGAATCTCTTGGGCCCGCTTTATGATGTTTTGGAGAAGCAGCTCTGCAACGATGAATTCCTCGGTGGTTCAAGCGACCAATAGGGCATACCTTTCGCCTGCCATAAGTTCCCTTGTGGGACTGGTTGACCAAGGAAATGTGTCTTGCCCATCCGTTCTTCGAATTTATCGGCGTGAAGCCCCCCAGTTACATGGCTGTTGCTGGGGCCTGTTGGGATAGTTTACACTCGACGCAAACCGCGTCTGAGCTGGCGTACCGTCGACTATCCGAATAGTGAAATCATCGAGTTCTGGGGTCGATCCGGAAAATTTGACTTCTCCCTCGAAGCCCTAACGAGTATCAGTGGGCATACGAGGAAAAGGACAATGAAGCAAACATTGTCCTCTTCGTCAGTGTCCATATCTATCCCACCCAGTCCCTCCAGGCCGAAATAAAATATCAGGGACGTGCGTGATGGCACATCTCGAGTAGAGTTTAGCAACAGTTGGGCTTGACGACGCACGACACGGCGCACCAAGATTCATAGGTTCGCCCTTGATTCTAGCAGCCCAGCTGCCACCATGGTCGCCACCAGCGACCTTGAGAAACTCGGTGGTTATTTTGACGTTGTTCGGGCCATCCTGGATGACCTGTACGCCGCCTTCACGGGTGTCGTACTCGGTCCAGGTGTAGCTGGAGATGCCGTCTCCTTGGTCGCAGGCATGGCGGGTTTCTGGGGTGTACTTGTAGAATGTTTGCGGACGAACAGACGCGTTTACTTACTGCTAATGGATAAATAGTCCTGGGTGCCGAACCACATGAGACCGGTCATGAGGGACTGAGGAATGCGAGGGCGGAGGCCAAAATAGAGATTGGGGCGGTACGGCCCCCACAGAAGAGTGTCATTCACGTCGGCTGCGGCCACGGAGAGTGGCAGCAAAAGCCAGAGTAGGTGCATGGACGTGGCGAAGGAGAGTGATCGGGGAGCGCGCTCAATATTCCCACGGGTCCTTTACGTTACGAACAGCTCTTCCTCAACACCCACTCCCGAAATGAGGCTATTGTCAATTGACCCGTGGACCTTGAAGGAGTTCCTGAAACAAGGCGACGACTGGCCCTTTCTTTAACAGCTCTTTCTTGTTTCGACAATGATTTCAAGTTATTGTCAATAATGCATTCAACAGCTTCTGCAGGCTGTGCCCCGCAGAATATATATATGTCCCCTCAAGCCCAATAATACATCCCTCATCTTCTCTTCCTCTCCACAATGTCTGTCGCTGGAAACTCTACCCTCGTCGGTGATGCTTTGCGAAAGGAACAACACGACAGCTTCTCCAAGCCCATCAGCATCGCGCCACTGGTCCCCACCAAAGTCGGCAATGAATTCAGCTTTACCACAGACGATTATCTCAAGGAGCGCCCCTTCTACGTTCCAATTGGAAAGGGCGGCCTAATTGCCGCGCTCGAAACTCTTGACCGGCAACTCGCCGAGGTAATGCAAACTGACCGCATGTTCATCCACGACTAATGCCCAAGGGCAGTCTAGCCGGAACACGATTCTCTCCAAGAAGGTTGCTCAAAACTAGATACCCTCTGCGTCGTTGTTAACATCCTGTAGGTCCCGGTCCAATGGGGCGGAAGGGAGATCAATCCTGGGCAGCTTGGTCTGATCAATCATGGAGGCTCGCCCAAACTGCTCACCCGCCCCGGCCGTTACCCGTACGAGTTTCCCCCCTTCACACCGTTTAAGACTCATTCATCTCCAGACCTTTCCCATTCCGCAATTGGTGGGCACGGACCTGGTCAGGGACCCACGGAAGTACGCCACATCCCATCATTTTATCCACCGTCAAGCTAACCTCAACCTCAGTTTCCGACACGGTCATTGAATTCCAGGGTTTAACCGTCGTCCAGGTGTCCCAGAACCAAGCTGCAGTTGTTTCAGACCCGCAGAACAAGATCTTCGTCGTCAAGAACTCTGGCTTCGTTTCCTTCGCTATCGAGGGGTCTTATGACGTCTTGTCCATCGTTGACCAAACCCATTTGCCGGGGGTCGTGGTCGATAAACTCACCAATGTCGTTCTGGGCTCCACTCACGAGGTCAAGATGAAGAGTAAGGTCGGTCATGGCCAGGAGAAGGATTATGTCGTTGCTCTTTTGTTGGGATTTTCGCTGTTCTGTCGTTTCATGCTCTCATCTTTGGCAGCTTGAACATTCCTGCAAACAATTGCGCCATTCTGCAACGCGGTGACGATCTCGAGCTCCTGGGTGCAGGCCAATCCGTGATCACCAATCCTTCGGTAATCTTCTTTCCATACGTCGACTTCGAAGTACTCACTTTTTTCATTACTAGGTCACCTTGCGAGGACTGTATGCCCTCGGTGAAAACCAACTGGAACTGCCCACCAAGGACATGTGGGTGACCACTCTCTAATTTCATTCCTGAGCTGACAAGTATCCCAGTTTCACTCGCGACCAAGTCCCCGTATCCCTCACCTTATACTTGAAGTGGCAACTCACTGAGCCATTGAAACTGACCACTCGTACGTGTGCCAACTCTCTCGTATACTCGACTTGGCTAATTGAACATAGACGGATACAATACTCCGTGAGCATGGTTGACCGCTCCGTAAGCGCTCCAACTTATCCTTTTAGGTACGATGCTCTGCGGGACAAGACCCAGTCAATACTTACTCAAATTGTCGCCCACCTTGTGTTTATCATTGTTATTTTCTCAAATAAATTCACATTGACGCGCTGCATCAGGACTATTCTTCAATGGTGCGCGACTGAATGCTATTAGTTGCCTCAGCACTCACTATTACCCCAGGTCAAGCAGCGAACGTTGCGGCCGGGTCTGGAAGACGGTGACGATCCCTCTTCTCAATTCTTGGTATGTAAATAATTATCATGCTCTATGGTCCTTCTATTTAGAGTAGGACTCGTTGAGAACTCAGGCCCTCGATGAGTACGTTTCAAGTCCCTTTTTTGCCTGTGTTGTGGTCAAAATCATATATATTTCCACCACTTTTCATTTTCACGACTCATCCCCGGCATGGACTTATGTTTCCACTTCAGACTGCATGTTGCTGCTTTGGAATATGGCATTCAACTCAAGGACCTCGCTGTAATTATGCTGCGGACTCAATATTCCGTCCTCACCACTCACAATCTTATAGGTAATCGACCGACATTTCAAGGGCGAGATCGCGAATACGATGGACAAGGTACAGTAATTCTTTCCATCATAATCATTCCTCTGCATGTTGTTTCGCCGTGGTAACTGATATATCCCCTTTATTCAGTTGACAACCCGGGCGCTTCACGCACAAGTTGAAGCCGCAAATGTCGACCGAGAGTATGTCTCGCGAGCCTTTGGTACCCTGTTGCCTTTGCTGATATGGTCCCAGAAATCAAAACAAGGCGAAGCAGGCAAGTCTCCGCCTTTTCCCGCTTGGTTTAGAATTTTCAACCCCCAGATCAGGAAGAGGGCTTGCTCGCTGTCGCCAAGATTAAAGCGAAATCCATGAACACCCTTGCGGACGCGGAGGCATACACCGTGGTCGCGCAAGCCAAAGCGCAAGCGGAGAAGACCAAGATCGACGCCGAAGCGCACGCACAAGCAACGCGGATGGCCGCCGAGGCAGACGCCGAAGCCGTTCGGACTGAAAGCAGAGGCTGACTCTAAAGTTGTGGACCAATTTGCGAGGGAGATGGAGGCGAGGAGAATGGAGGTCAACAGGGTCAAAGCGTTTGGATCCAAGACCATATTTGTCCCAACGGACGGCGCGGGGGCGCAGATGGGCCAGGCCATGCAACTGGGCATGGCTGCGGGCCTCGGAGCGAATGGGCGATGACAGGACTCAGAATATGTACTAGTATTTCCACAATTTGACTCGTCCTCCAGAGCCGCCGGGAATGTGCCAGAATTGAGAGGATTGACTCGATTCGACGAATGAAGCCTCGTGCTATCAATTGATGACCTAAGCAAAGGCCACACTGCGCTTACCACCACAACACACCCAACCCACACCTGCACCACCCCTCCCCGCTTTCCATCCCCCTCCGCACCGCGATGAGATCCAAGTTTAAGGATGAGCACCCGTTCGGTGCGCACCCTCTGCTCCCCAGTATCGCCCCCACTCATCCCCTTTCCCTGCTTCAGAGAAACGCAAGGCAGAGGCGGAGCGCATCCGCCAGAAGTACCCGGACAGAATTCCCGTCAGCTGCTTCCCTGCGCGCCTCCCAGCACGCCACTGACCGTTCCCAGGTCATATGCGAGAAGGCAGATCGCACTGACATCCCGACGATCGACAAGAAGAAGTATCTGGTTCCCTCGGTGCGCAAGGGCGTTGCAGTACTCTCTCTCAGTCCATGGGCTTATCCCTCCGCAGGATCTGACCGTCGGCCAGTTTGTATACGTCATCCGCAAACGAATCAAGCTCGCACCGGAGAAGGCAATCTTCATCTTTGTCGACGAGGTCCTACCGCCCACCGCAGCACTCATGAGCGCCATTTACGAGGAGCACAAGTGCGTTGTTCCCCTCTACCTGCCCTTCCCCGCTTGACGCTTGGCCTAAAAGGGATGACGACAACTTTCTCTATGTCAGCTACTCGGGAGAGAACACGTTCGGACAAGAGGGGTGGATCGAGCTGCCGTTGGACGCATGATTGCGCAGTCGCATCCACGTAGAGACTGCGGCGGTCGGTGCGATTCCATCCGGGTGTACCGACTCGTCCTTCGCAGTATACCCTCCCCTCTCACGCTTATCTCGCTAATCTTGTACCTTTAATATGTGTTTCTTTTTCTACCCCCATGAATGGAATGTACACGGCGCACCCGACGCCCTTTGTGCGGTTACACTGCCACTCCGTGCCAACTAGGCCATCCTCAAGACAATGGATGGCCACTCACTCAAGGCCGCTTTTACCTGCCAAAGCGCAACGGTTCGTATAAAGGCGAGGGTTTTATTCTCATGTTCCCCACTTTGCACCCTTTTATCATGTTCACCCCCGCGCAAATGGCGCTTGTGAGCGAAAATCTGCTCATCGGTGCGGCAAACCTCTGTTTCAGTCTTCGTCTGTCTAACATCCATCCACTCTCAGCATTCATGCTCATCATAAATCTGACCGTCTTGGTTTTACTCTCCCTCGCCGTGAAGACGAGTGGTGGGTTCAGTTTCGCGACCTTCTGATGTCAACTAATCCACCACAGATTTCTTGGTGCTTCCGCTCGCTATAGAATGGTTCGCCCTTGTTCTGGTCGCCCTTTACCTGTTGGTCAGGGAGGGAAGCCCGCGCGGGACGCCGCCCAGTCTTTCAGCCGCTGCCGTCATGTTCAGCTCAGAGTTCTTCCTTGGTTTAGGTAAAGTCTACAAACTATCGCTCGCTATCCCATCTCACAACCGTAAAGTAACCTCCCTCGCTCTTACCATCCGCGCCTGGGAAGGCTCGACTCTCTGTGATGATTTCGGGAAGCTCCCCAAGTCATGCAGCGTCGCCCTGGCCATCGTGGCAATGGCATGGCTGGGAACCACCACAGGTCAGATTTCCCCGCCTCTTTCCACTCCACCATATGAACGACCGTTTTCTCAGCTCTGGCGGGCATCCTGCTTTCATGCGCTCCGCCTTTGTATCGCATGCATCAAGCCCTTTGTACGCGGAGACGCAAGGTGAATTCCAAGGAGCACGTTATCGAACTGGCGGACATACCCAGCCACTATCAGCCAAGTTATGGAGGGAAAGAAGAATGGACGGATATCCCAGTGTAATAATTACGAATAAATTTGTATCGAGACCGTTTGTTATATCTGTTCTCCGTTCAGCTCGACGCTGCTATAAATGTCTCCCGACGTGTCGTCCGCGTTCCAGTAGTTTTCCCACTCTTCATCCTCCCCGCGTATTGCCTCCGATTGGGCGTCATGTTCGGCCAATCCGGCATCTAGAGGCGCGACTTGTGAGCTCGACATGGCGTTGGCGGCGAAGATATCGTCGTGGGGAGCAGGCTGAGATGGAGAAGAGGTGTTTTCTGGTGGCAAAAGGATATCCTCGTCGGGTAGAATGGATATACCAGCCGTGGTCACGATGTAGTCGAGAGAACACGGTGCGGCAACGGAGCTGAATATTACGCTCATCCGTCGAATGAGGATAGCCTCATCATCATCTACGGCAGCGTCGGTGGCGACAGACGAGTCCCCGCTGTTGGCCTTTCGTCGTTTATTGCTGAAGTTGTCTTCAAGATGCCGCCGTCGACCAGTGCGCGAAAACATGATTCGGGTATTGACCTGGTTCGCCCAGACGAGTCCCAGGCTCGCCTCCTTCTTTCCTTCTCCAGACACACTGTCTGCACCGCCAAACCATCTTGATTGCTGCTTATAACCAAGATCTCCGGCGGGGCTAGCGTCTGCTGAATCACCGGGGTTGAAGACGTCGGACACTTCATTCAACACGACGATGGCGAGGTTGTGTGAGCTGGCCAGTTCGTGTAGAAGCGTTGAAATTTCGACAATGCTATGAGAGCGATCTACCAGCGTGCTCGTGGTGGTCTTGTCGTCGGCATGAAATAGTTCAGCCAGAGCGTCAATGACGACAAGCTTGACGGGTTTCGCATCATAGTCGGTTGCTTGCTTGGTGATAAGCTCAGGTAATATTGTCGACAAGACATGAAGAAGAATCGGAATCGTGGGGCATTTGATTGTGTTGATATACTGCAAACCGCATATTTCCTTGGAGAGAAGAGGGTGGGTTTCCACAATCTGGAGCAACCGCGAAGTAGGCAGTTTCGATGAGATGGTGATATAGCACGCGGACCCAGACAGTCCACCAAGGGTAGGAGGGATTTGGACGAGTAATGAAAGTTGGAGGGCCATCTGCGTCTTACCAGCAGCACTAGAATGTTTCGTTAGCTATAGTCAACACAGATAGTTCGCAGGCACCTTTGGCCGAAGACCTCCCAGACCATTCCGGTGCGCAGGCCGCCGCCGAGCGCGGCGTCCAGATAAGTGTCCCCGGTTGAACAGATCTGTGACTGCTCGTCCACTGCGTCGCCGAGAGACCTGATCTGCTGAGAGGTTGTTCTGGCATACAGCAGTGAAGATAGGACCTGGCCTCTAAGGGCGAGATTCTGCATCTGCGGCCGAGGTCTTGTGGCGAAAGCAACAAAAGCTCGGCGACGGTTTGGAGCGTCCCTGAGGGACCTTAACGCGTCGAACACGGTATAGCGTGGTCGACGCACCCTTCTTAAGCGCCGCCTTCTGGGTGTGGGTGAGATAGGTGAGCGCCGAGAGCTGGAGCGAGTCAGCCATGAGCGCGCGAGTTGACTTTGGGTTTGTTGTGTACCGGCCTCAATTGGACTTGGTCCTGATCACCCACTTATCGTCTCGCTACCCCTCCGCCTCCCTTTCCTACACAATTCCTCGCCTACAGTCGAAGCGCGGCGGACCAAGGTCTGGCCCGAAATCAACCATGGCTTCCTCCAAACAAGTCGCATTGACCAGGCCCACTCGCGGCGCTGCCCATGCTGCCCAATCTACAAGGGTTCCCGCCTTTCTAAATAAACTCTACGAGTGCGTTTCACCCCTCCTTGAATTCGGTTTGTACTGACTCTCGTGAGCAGGATGGTCAATGACGAAAAGACAAACCATCTCATTCAGTGGTCCACTTCCGGAGACACATTCTTGGGTACGGCTGCCTTTGGTTGCCTGCCTGTCGCTAACCTTTGGCTAGTTTTTGACCAGGAGCGTTTCGCCCGAGAAGTGCTTCCCCATTGGTTCAAGCACCAGAACTTTGCCTCGTTTGTTCGACAGCTGAACATGTACGGGTTCCACAAAATACCCCATCTCCAGCAAGGCGTTTTGAAGGGTACAACGGATGCGGACCACTGGAATTTTATCCATGAAAAATTTCGGAGAGACCAGCCAGACCTCCTCCACTTCATTCAGCGCAAAAAAGGTCCACCTGCTGCAGAGGAGCTCGATTCCGCGAGCACCATCCCAGCGAATAACGCGCAGGTTCTGGACATCCAGTCCATTGTCAATGGAATCACCGCCATAAAGCGCCACCAAACGACCATTTCCGCTGAACTGAGCGAACTCAAGCGCAACAATGAGTTGTTGTGGCAGGAATCGCAGGCCGCTCGCTCGCGGCACCAGAAGCAGCAGGATACCATTAACAGGATCGTCAAGTTCTTGGCTGGTGTCTTTGGGCACCATGCCGGTAGCCCTGTTCACAAAGAAGACGTCGGGTCCCCTCCCTCGCGCGCAGTGGTCCCTCGAAAACAGTCGCGGCTGATGATCGAGGGCAGGATGACGGATCCTATACCGGTGGACGAGGCAGAATCTCCAGGTCAGTCAAACTTGTCAGGTGTGCCCTATATTTCCCAAGACAACTCTACAGCTCAAATCGCTACCATCGAAACTCCTGCTTCCGCAGCCTCTCCGATAGAGCCCGCATCTCCAAAGACGGCTCCTTCGTTGTTCGACTCACCGGCTCCGGACCCCAGCAGCCCTCCTGCTGATGACTCGGGCCCCAGCGTCATCTCGACGCAGCCACAATACCCTCAGTCGTCCAACTTGGACGAAATGTCCATTACCCCCTCACGGTCCCCGACAAACCCCGACTTCGATAATCTCATACAGGGCGCTCTGAGCAGTCTCACACCTGCCCAGATCCAGCAGCTCATGAACTCCATCAGCATGCCGTCCATGTCTGACTACCCCGGCATCGACACTGAAGAGCCAGACTCTTCCCTCATGTCATACCAACCACCTCTTGATTTCAGCCAATTGACGACATTCCCACTCATCCCCTCCCCACCGCCTTCGGCCAGTCTTCTTGACATGGCTGAGAAATCTTGGCAGGACACAGAGGATATAGAGCAGGACGTTGATGCTGTCGACTCTAAAATCAATAATTTATTCCAACAATTCCAAATCCCCAACGACAGCTCTTCGGCAATCCTCGATGACGGCTCTTCGCTCGACCCCAACAACAACGCCGCTTCATCGATCACGGACTCCCACCTCGATAGCGAACTCTTCCATTCCTTTTTGAACGGATTAGATGACGACGAAGCGAACATCGGTGACGACACTAACGCTTCAACGGCATTCCTCGATGAGGTTCCCAGCCCTGCGTCCTCGCCCGTTGACCTTCTTCCTGAGGCGCCGCAGCCAAAGTCAGGGAAGAAGCGCAAATCGGACGTTCAAGATACGGCAGCTGCCGCCAATCTCGAAGATCTGGCCTCTGGGACGCGACCGAAACGGAGAAGAGAACGATGAACTGCATACTATTCCTTGATCTGCTCAATACTTACCACTGTAATCATCCATCCACTCATCGATGTACTCGTATTCGCTGCCATCAGTAACACAATCCATGTATCATATAAGTAATGCGTTATTCGTGGTGAAATTGTGTATACATTGTATCATTATGTCAAGTACAAATGATTCAGACTTTCACAACGACCCCGCTTATAACCTCACGGACGACTTCACTTGTCCCGAACGATAGTCAAGTCAGGTTATATTTCATACTTGTACAAATGATTCAGACTTTCACCACGACTTCAGTCGCACCCGACGCGACGATAACATGACGGGACTCAACACGACCTCCCGTAGCATCCTTGATACTTTCGCCAAACAAAGAGACAGAAACCAATTCGCACTTTCCGGTCGAGGTCTTCACCTTGATCTCCCCGTTCTTCTTTTCCACAGAAATGGTCGCCACGGAAGGAGTACCCGGTCCCTCCCGGAATGTTTGCCTCGACCATCTGCCCTTCAGCAAGCTCGTAAACGCGAATGTCGAGGCCTTTGCTGTAATCATAATCCGGGCGCCCGGTTTTCTCGGGACCCATACAAATGACGCTCCCCGGACGAACCCAGACCGGGATCTCATCCAAGGGGACCTGACATGGGGTGAAATTGAGTTCAGGTGCAAGAGGAAATGGAGACGCACAATTTCTTTGATCCACACGGGACCTTGGACAGTGCGATCGGGATTGAAGAATGAAGTCCAGCGCCCGGCAGGTATGTAGTATTCACTTTCTTCCTCTGTTGTGACGAAGACGGGAGCGACGAGGAGCGACGGCCCTAGCATGTACCTAGCAGAGTGAGTAAAGGTGTACGAAAGAAGGAGTGACCGACTTACTGTCTGTCCAGACTGTGAGTGGTTCTATCGTCCTGGAACTCCAGGAACATCGCTCGCTGGAGCGGGTGTCCATTGGAGTGAGCGCGGACGGCCTGCCGAACAATTAGCACCAATTAAAGAATCGAGAGATCGGCGTACAAGGTTGTACAAGTACGGCATCAGTCGGTGTTTCGCCTCCACGAACTTGCTCATACTCTTCGCGGCATCTTCTCCGTATTGCCAGGGAATGCGATACGAACTGGAGCCGTGCAGACGACTGTGGCTGGAGAAAAGGCCAAATGCGACCCAGCGTTGGTAAATCTGGGGATCCGGATGGCCCTCGAATCCACCAATGTCGTGCGAGGCAAAAGCGAAGCCCGAGGTCGTCAAAGACAGAGCTCCGCGCAGAGCCTCTGCCATCGCCTCCCATGTTGACTCGCAGTCACCACCCCAGTGAACTGGGAACCTGGGAAGTGATGGGTGGTCCATTTCGATCGGAAGGAGCGCCCATACCGTTGTCCACCCGTGGCTGCTGACCTCGCAAATACAACGGCCTCACCCTTGCCCAGGCGCTTCTCGATGAGCTTGAATACGAGTTCGTTATATATGACCGAGTAGGCGTTGTGCATTCGCATGGGATCCGAGCCATCGTGATAAGCGATTGAAGTGTGGGGAATGCGCTCCCCGAAATCGGTCTGTCAAGGAACTCAGCTTGTAGTTGTATTGAGCAAGAAAGGGTCGGCACCTTAAAGCAATCCACGCCGAGATCCATGAGTGCCGAGAGCTTGCCGGTGTACCATTTGCATGCAGCCGGATTCGTGATGTCGACGACTGCGAGGCCGGGCTGCCAACTGGCAAATAAATGGTTCGGTCAGGAATGAACACGGCAGGGAAACCAAACCTACAGATCCCATCTGGAAAGTTTGAATATGAGAGACGCGATAAAGAGTGACAATCTACGCACTGCCAGGGTGTTCCATCCTTCCGTTTGATGAAGAATCCGCCCTCGACACCCTCCGCAAATATGGGCGAAAGCTGCGAGATATAAGGGTTTACTGAAAGATTGTCAGCTCTGCGTGCGGATAACAGAGATAACTCTCACTCCACAGGCAGATTTTTACACCATATTTTTCTTTGATTTCAGACAGATAGGCCTTGGGGTCGGGGAAAAACTCGGGATCAAAGGTAAAGGAGCACCTGAAAGGGACAGTCCGTTGGTGGTGGCCACGATGTCAATGGCACATCTTACCATTCATATTGCTTCATCCAGAAACAATCGATATGGAATACGCGAACGGGGCATTCGCGGTCTTGCATTCCTTGCAAGAAGCCTGAGACCGTAGAGCTCGAGTAGGAGGTGAGGAAGGAAGTTGAAAGCCAAAGGCCGAAAGTCCACTGCGGGAGGAGGGCGGGTCGCCCTGTCATCCTCGTGAATTTCTCAAGAATCTAACATCGCATTAGGATAATTCACAGGCGGAACTGACGGACAAACCTCGAGCGGAGTTTCACCATATATAATGAAATACTCCAAGCTGCTTCCTGCGATCGACGTGCCCACGCGGCTGACCTTTTCGCTTCCAACCTCGACTTCGACTTCGCCGGGATTGTTGATGAATACTAGGTCCGCGTTTAGGTGTTGTTTGTCACAAAAGCAAATGTATTTAATACCGCCATAATTCCTATTCGTGATGTAGAAAGGCATGCACTTGTATGCCTGCTCACTGGACGTTCCGCCGTCTGAAAGACGCTGAGGATGCAGAACGTACGTGCAAGAGGCGGACGAACCTTGATTCCACACCTTGATCGATTGGCCTGGGCGGAAAATTTAGGGTTTACACACAAGAGGTTCAGTCCACTGACCGTTCTTGACAAACGCGCCAAACTGTTCCCCGAAACCATACACGAGCTCCCCGGGAGAGATGTTGAGCTCAGAGTTGATATATCTGACGATTTCAGGCGCGGGAGCTGGGGTTGGGTTTGAGCTGGGGTCGAGAGCCAAGCACGAGCTCTGTGAAGCAGAGGTGGTCGTCCAGCGCGACGGCACGTCGAATATTGCCTGATACTTTGGGCCGGCAAAGGTGAGTGTACGAGTCGGGGATTTGAAGGTGATGGTGTAGGGATTGGTGGTTATTTCAGCCGTGAGACCGCCCGAAGTTAAAGAGCATCCCGATTCAGTCGTTTGGAGAGTAGAGTTGGGGATGGGTTGGTCATCGGGGAAGAGGGGGATGACAGGGAACGGAGCGGCATGGGCAAAATGGTCCAGTTTGACACCGATTACACCTTCAGTGGGCGAATGCACTTTGACGGTCAGCACAGGACCTGTGGGGATGTCAATAGAGGTCCGTAGATCGAGGTGCCTTATCTGCCTCCCAAAGTGTCGCCGCGATGGCGGATGGGCCGCGTCGCGACGAGCAGCTCGAACGCGCCGTCCTTTTCCTTTGTCTGGGTGGCCTGGAGGCCATAGTAGCTCTTCACACCGTGCTTGAGAAGCCAGAATCCGTCGTTGAAGCGCATTGCGAGGAAGGGATGTGGCCCTGGCCCGTGGCCATTTTCTTTTAAGGGGACAGATGGCGGTCCGAGTCTAAGTCCGACATTTATCCGTTCGAGTCAGGCTTGATCTCTTTTGTCATGGCTCAAGTTCAACTCTGGCTGGAAACACCGCTCATTTTATCCAACCCGCTCTCCGAGAAGGATGCCTCTATATATCTCAAGCTGGAGACAGTCCAGCCCAGCATGTCCTTCAAGTCCCGTGGAATATCCCATTTTGCCCAACGCGCTAAAGAAGCTCACGGTCCAGCCGTTCACCTCGTTATAGCTTCTGGTGGGAACGCCGGCCTGGCAGCCGCACATGCATGTTCTGCCCATACCTTGAATGTCAAATGCACTGTTTTCGTCCCGGAATCGGCCGCGCAGACCACGGTGGACCTTCTTCGCCGCGAGAACGCAGAGGTTGTTGTGGGAGGCAGCCATTATGCGGCGGCGGTCCTGGCCGCCCAAAAAGTCGTAGATGCGGAAGAGAACGCGGTCATGGTTCCCGCCTACGACGATCCCATCGTCTGGGAAGGGCACTCGTCGATAATTATTGAGGCTGCGAGACAGATGGGCAAGATCCCGAGCGCTATCTTTTGCTCAGTCGGTGGAGGCGGACTGTTGGGTGGCATAATTACCGGTAATCTTTCGTGTGTATCTCATTTCAATCCGAATAACGGCGCCCAGGTTGTGCTCAAGTTGGATGGGATGCCGTCCCCATTATTGCTCTGGAGACGGTTGGCTCGAATTGCTTTTATTATTCCATGGCTTTAAACAGGCAGGCAGAAGACACCGTAGCGCTTCCCGCTGGTGTGACAGTCGTTCGCGACGAGGGCAACGACGTCAAGTTGGCCCACTTCAGTTCATTCTCGTCCGAGGCCTCTGGTTCACTCGGTGCCTCTCAACCTGCCGCCGGTGTAGTGAGGAAGGCACTCGACCGCGCAGGCCCTGTGATTTGCGTGAGCGTACCAGACGAACTGAGCATGCAGGCAGCGTATTCCTTTGCAGGTGCGTGCTTCCGAATTCTTCTGGTAACAGGGTTGGGACGGATAAGTTTAGATGACCATAAACTTCTGGTGGAGCTCGCATGCAGCACAACGCTCGTGGCGGCATACAAGAAGGAGTTGTTCAACCGCCTCGTACCACCCACCGGGGAAGACAGGCCGAGCCTTTTCATTGTTTGCGGTGGATTCAAGGTTTCTGTCGACGACATGGTCGCTTACAGGGCTCTCCTCGACGCGGGCGGGGACTCGTTCGAGGTGTATTGCGATGGAGAGACGGTGTCAATAAAAAAGTAAACGACCTGTGACAATTACAATAGACAAAATAGAGTGGCTGTTTGACTCGAACCTAGTTGGCCTTTGATGCGCGCTCTTCTGCATCCCTCCGCTCCAGACGCTCCTTTTTAATGCGCTCGAGCTCCTCTCGGACGCGATGTTGCTCAAACGGCAGCTCCTGTTCGTGGAAGTGAGTTTTTGCTGGATACATTCCAGCCGAACTATGCACCCTGACGGTCTTTTCGATTGGGGGGAAGAGTTTTTCGCGATACTAGATGAGAATAAGGGCAAAAGCCGCGTGTGGAAAGAGAGCTGAGCTGACGGGGACTACATGGCTGTGGTACCAAGCTGGGTCCCCAAAGTAGACGAGGGAGACGATGGGGACGAAGAGGTAAATGGCAAACTTGAATACCTCGAGGTTCGGGTTACCCATGGGTGCGGGGAATGTACTCGGACGAAGCGCGGTGGACGCGACCAGAAAGCGGTGATGCGACGCGGGTATAAACAAGACACAATTTCGCAATTTCGCACGGCTCCTTTCGACTCGACGAACTCGAACAAAACCAACTGGACAAACGAGCTCGTCCGCCGACCGACGGGCCCTTGTGCTCGTCGCCGCCAACTGCCACAAACCTTCCATGTCAACGACGAACTATCCCGACGGGCAACTCTGACCGCCTCCGAGTCCCCAGTTCACCCTCTGGCCGCCGCCGTGCTCCCGCGCTACGCCTGCCACGTCATTCAGCAATTGCGCGTTACCGTCTCTCTGAGCCTGCGCGGTAACGATGAATTATCGCTTATTGCTGCTCCTCCCCACGCAAGGTTCTGGAAAATTCTCATACACTGTGGGCCAGTGCTATGTATTTCCTCACGACTTCCAGATCTTTCTGCTAGTCTCGGGCTTCCCATTCTTGTGCAAATCCCATGACGCTCTCGAACTTTCTGGTACTCTATGCACTGGGTATAAATGCAGCGTCGTCCTCGACAATCCGCATTCAAAACAATTCAACTCTACCTCCTCCTCACTCGAACTACTCACTACAATGTCCGTCTTCTACTACGAGCCCTTCTACGACGTTGAGCGTATGATCAACGAATCGTTTGGTCGTATGGGCAACAACCAGAGCCAGGCGCTTCAGCGCCAAGGCGGCGGCACTGACGACGTCCAGCGCGCCATCCGGCCGAGGTAATCTTTCTTTTTCTTGTCCGCAGCAGAGGCTGAGAAATATTTACAGGATGGATCTTCACGAAGACCCCAAGGCCAACACCGTTACGGCGACCTTTGAGCTGCCGGGTGTCAAGAAAGAGGATGTGCAGATCGACGTGCACAACGGGAGACTGAGCGTCTCCGCCGAGAGCAAGATATCCACGGAACACGAGAGCGACGGGTACGCGATCCGTGAGAGGCGATTCGGCAAGATTGCGAGGACTCTGCAGCTGCCTCAGGGCGTCAAGGTAAGTTGGGCATTTTGTTACCTTTTGCGGTACTGAATCGTCATTGCAGGAAAACGAGGTCAAGGCCAGCATGGACAACGGAGTCTTGGTGATCACGTTCCCCAAGACGACTCCAGAGCAGGCCCCCAAGAAAATCTCCATTGCTTAAAGGGACTGCGCATCGACGCAAACTGTGGCTGCTCGACGTGTAGTCTTTTCTGTGCTTGTACTTGCTGAACTCGTTACTTCTCTGTGCCAACGTGATATTTCACCGTGGCTATGTCGCTAAAATGCCATGATGAAATGAACTGCCCTGTTTTTGTATGACGCCGCGATCGCACGTTCTCATTGAATCCCAAGTTGGAACTGGACTAGAATACCGATCCAAGTATACCTTCGAGTACCCACTTGGACGTCTAACCTAGGCGAGTCCTCGCGGCCAATGGGTCGATACACGAGGCAAACGTGAGGCAAATTTCTCCACCGTCGTACGCGATGACGTAGAAGGCCCCTCCAAACACAGCTAGAAGTAGCGAAAGCGGACCCTTCACTTTCATCCACACCCCACCATGGCTCTTTCGAAGGTACTACTCACACAATATACTATCCCCACAGCCAAGACTGAGCACCTCCCAGCACATCAACGCAGATCGTCTTTTGCAGGATGCCCGCGTAATTACTATCTGACTGCCCGCGTTCCTCACCTTGACCTCGACCCAGGACAAGAAAGGGAGCCACTTCAGCAACCTCTCCAAGACTGGCCCGAAGACAGACCATGTATATGGCGGCCGCTATGGCACACAGGCCATACCAAAGTACCATCTCGCTTCAAAAGGTGTAGATCCAGAATCTGCTGCTCAGCTCATCCGCGACGAACTGGCCCTCGATGGATCCCCAGTCCTGAATCTCGCGTCTTTCGTCCATACCGTCCGTCACCTCTTCGGGTCTTTGGCATGGGCATTGACCCCCAACTCTATATAGTGGATGCCTCCCGCCGCCGACAAACTCATGATGGAGAACATCTCCAAGAACCTGATTGACACAGACGAATATCCAGCCACCCGTGCGTGACCTTGGTCGCGTTCTTCTGAATCTCACAATGGCCCAGAGGTCATTCATAACCGCTGCATTTCTATTCTGGCCGACATGTGGCACGCGCCTTCCTCGCACAACGCGGTTGGAACAGCCACCACCGGAAGCTCAGAGGCCATCCAGCTCGGAGGTCTTGCGATGAAGGTTGGGGGGTGAAGCCTCGTTGTGTGAATATTCCTTGACACCGTTCCAGCGCATCTGGCAGGAAAAGCGAAAGGCCGCCGGGAAGAGCATCCACGAACCTGGGTACGCCTGCTTCCTGCGTCGACAGTCCGGCGCTCAAATTTATTTTCAAGACCCAACATCGTCATGGGTGCAAATGCCCAAGTCGCACTCGAAAAGATGGCCCGTTACTTTGATGTCGAATGCCGCCTGGTTCCCATCTCGGTTGAATCCCATTATCGGCTAGACCCCAAGAAGGCTATGGAGTTTGTGGACGAAAATACCATCGGCATTTTTGTGTGTAGGTTGTTTTGTGCTTGAAACTGCGCTGAACAACGTGTTAGGTCATTCTTGGGAGCACATACACCGGCCACTATGAGCCGGTCAAGGAGATGTCCGACCTGCTCGACGAGTACGAGGCCAAGACCGGATATTCTGTCCCCATTCACGGTTTGTTTCATGTCGGACACTGTTCAGTTTTCTAACAGAGGTTGATAGTCGACGGAGCCAGCGGAGCTTTCGTCGCGCCGTTTGCGAATCCGAAATTGATCTGGGATTTCAAGCTGCGTAAGAACGGTCGTGCCTCGTGATTACCCGTTTGCTAACACCTTCGATAGCCCGAGTCGTTAGCATCAACACTTCGTGGGTCTTGAGACTGGACTCTACTTTCAACACTAAAACTTGATTCCAGGGGACACAAATTCGGTCTCGCTTATGTCGGCGTGGGATGGGTTGTGTGGCGCGACAAAATGCACCTGCCCAAGGACCTCATCTTCGAGCTGCATTACTTGTAAGGCCCTGTCCCATCTAGCTTGAAACAGTAACTCACATGCACTTCAGGGGCAGCGTCGAATACTCGTTCTCGCTCAACTTCTCCCGCCCAGCGGCACCCATCATCGCACAGTACTTCAACTTTGTTTCCTTGGGGTTCGAAGGCTATCGGGGGGTGGCACTGGACGATTTGAAGAACGCCCGGCTCCTCAGCCGTTGCCTTGAGAACAGCAAGTTTTTCACTGTCTTGAGCGACATCCATCGGTTCGATCCGGAGCGCTCCCTCGGCGCCACAGTAAAGGCAGTGGTTGACGAAGAGGACGTTGAAGTGAGTGGTTTTCCCCGTAGTCTTTGCAGAGGTTTAACGAAGCCTTGTGCGCAGTCTTATGTCCCTGGCCTGCCGGTGGTCGCATTCCGCTTCTCCGACGACTTCCAGCAGAAATATCCCGAGATCCAGCAAAAGTGGATCCAGACGCTCCTTCGGGCCAAAGGATGGTGCGTAGTTGACAACTTTCTTTTCGTTGGCGCTGACAAACGAGCAGGATCGTTCCAAACTACGAGCTGGCCCCCGCGCTGGAGAAGGTTGAAATCTTGCGTGTGGTTGTGCGCGAGAACATGAGCGAAGTGGTAGGTGTTGCCCCTACCATGGAACGAGAACGGCGCTGACGGTTTAACTCCAGCTTATCGAGAGACTCGTGAACGACCTGATTGAGATCACTGAGGATTTGGTCAAGAGGGACTCGCCGATGCATGCACTCGACGCGCTGGGCTCGGCTCAGGGCGCTTCTAAGCATCATGAAAAGGAGCATGGAAAGTTGGACCAGGGTCATGGGAGCGCGTCGAGCGGGACGTATGCCAAGACGTGTTAGATGGATATTTGTAGTCGGACTTGGACTGAGAGGATACTTGTAGTTTGACTTGAATTTGTACGGAGAATAGCCAATCCAGTTGACTTTGTAGCGAGAGAGAGCACCATGAGCTTCAAGTTTTCGCGTCAACAAGGCCAAACGGCGCGTCCTCGCCACCACAATGGCCGCCATCGTCCATCTGTCAGTTTATTCTTCATCTGAGGGCACCCGGTTAACCCTTCTCGTAGCGCCACGACTAGCACCTCTCGCTCCCGTCCACTCACCACCATCTTGCCCCCGACAGACGAAACACCGTCTTTCCTCATTACCAGCGCCAACAAATCGTATAGACACCAATACGCCAACATCTACTTTGTTCGCCTCCGGATTTTGAGGGACGTTCTGGAGGCAAACGCGCACCGGCGGTGGCATGACATCAAAGGTGAGTCTTTCAAGTCTGTTTGCATCGCCCACGAGCTTCACAGAGGCATCAAGGCGACCCAGTTCTCGTGCCCAAGGTCCTAGAAGTGGAAAAGTCTCAGCTATGCTACATCGTTGGGACGGTGTACATGGATATGCCTCTCAAGCCGAACGTTATGGAAGACATCGCGCGAGATGTGGGTGTTGTCTTTGTCCTTTTTTCCGGCTTTGTATTCATGCGTGCGGTTGTAAGAACTCTATCCCTCCGCCGCCTCCTCTGTCGAAGTTCTATTCACCGGACGACAATATCATGCTGGAAGACGAGTCTGGTCGCATCCAACTCGTCGGCGAACGCGTGGTCGGCGCGCGACTCGTTACCGGCGTTATAATCGCCGCCCTTGGGATTGAAACGCCGACTGGTGAGTTTGAGGTGGTGGATATATGCTACGCCGAGATGGCGCCCCAACCGAAACAAGAGGCAAAGATGCAGGTCGACGGTATGCCCAGCAAATAAACTCTTGTTCTTCCCCTTGGTTTATTTTTCTGCCAGCGGACCCTCAGACCGACAGCTGGGTTGCTTTAGTCTCCGGTCTTGACATTGGATCCACCTCGCCGGCAGACGCACAAATACAGATGCTCGTTGAATACCTCACAGGCGAGGAGGGTGGGCCGAACGCTCAAGTATCTGCAGCGCAAATCTCGCGTCTCATAATCGCAGGAGACTCGCTCGCCCCCATCGTAATATCTACAAAGAGTGATAGCTTCGAAGAAAAGGATGGAAAGAAAGGCGTGAGTGCCCGTCCTCTTCCCAGACTGTTGGTTGACCTTTTGCAAAGAGAAGATACGGGTACGACGCGACAAACTTCTCTCCAGATCCGACTCTAAGCCTTTCGGCGCACCTGCTCGACATAGCGCGTACGATGCCCGTACATCTGCTCCCGGGCGAGGCAGACCCTTCTGGGGTCATCCTCCCTCAGCAACCCTTCCCCCGGGCGATGTTCGGCGCAGTCTCCATTTATGGTTCTTTTTCGTGCGAGACAAACCCAACATATCTGCGAATCGGCTCCGAGACGGGGAGTGAGCCCACTCGCACGCTGTTGGTCAATTCTGGCCAGCCCTTGAACGACATGTTCAAGTATGTCCCCTCGCCGCCGAATACCGCCCTTTCGCTGCTGGAGTCTACCATTCGGTGGAGACATATGGCTCCTACCGCACCGGATACTCTGTGGTGCCATCCCTATTTCTCGGCGGACCCGTTTCTCATCTCGCAGACGCCAGACCTGTATATTGTGGGCGGGCAGCAGCGATTTGGGACTAAGATGATGCTCGACAAGGGTGAAGAAGGCGAGGAGGCCCGGAAGAAATGTCGACTGGTGCTTGTCCCTCGGTTCGCCGATACAGGAACGTTGGTTCTGGTAAACCTGCGGACGCTCGATGTTAAAACCGTCAAATTTGGAATCAAGGGGATGTCGGGGAGTAGCGAAGACCGTGTGCGAGGTTAGTGTTGTGCACTCCTCTGTTTTTGAACGGCCCTTGAATGTTGTTTTGGAAGTCGGATCCGACTCGAGTTTACCACCAGCCACGCAGATGGACTCTGATAATCCGCCGACGTAGCGGAAGGTTAGTGTGGTACTTTGGCGGCTCTCTCGATGCCATGTCGTTGGAGGGCTGGGGTGAGCGCGTACGTTGATCATTGGTTCGACTATCTTACGCTGCTTGAGGGGCATGTATGTACAGAGAGCCGTTTATTAATGAATGGGTCAAACCGAGTGATATTAATGCGCCAATGCAGAGTGATTAATGTACAAGTAAGGGTGAAACTACAGACGCCGCGAGCCCCACGATCGAGTCGGGTGCAGCAAAGTCCTTTGCGTTGCTGACCATGAGCAGGCCGACTGTGGACGTGTTAAGAAAACCACAACGCGGCAACTCAGGAACGTACCAATCAGCCCGAACAAGCCCATTATACTGCCAAAGACCTCCACGACCAAGATTTTGACGAACAAATTGGGGTCGGCGGCGTCGGCGAGGGCGGCGGTGGCGCCAGTGATTCCGACACAGACGCCGCACAGAAGGTTGCACGCGCCAACGGTGAGGCCGCCCCAGAAGAGGGCGAAACCTGGAATGAGGTGGTCAGAGAAGAAGATGGCGCGACGCGTCAAGGATATTTTGAACGCGACGACGTGTAGAAATGCTTACCCGTGAAGTAATTCTCCCTCGTATACAGCAGCTCTTCCTGCACGCTCACCAGCTTGGCAGAGAATACGATACCGATGATGACGCCGTAGATGGCGACGACCTCGCAAAAGATGATACTGCAAGTGTTAATACAAGGATAAAATACGTGGAAAAACTGCGAACCTAATGAGATTCTTGGTACTAATTCTGGGTGCTCGGACGCCTCCGCCGAGGATGGACGAGCCAGTGACAAAGATGCCCCTGCGCGTCGGGTGAATCAATTTATGCTTGGGGGAGCAAAGTGCTGTTTTGGACGCACCACCCCGCACCGAGCACACTCAGGCCAATGCACAGACCAATGCCCGTCGCGGCCCACGCAAAGGGACTGGTCTCTTCGAGGAAACGGCCGACGTTGAATGCTTCGCCAGAGCCTGGGGGTTGCGTCAGTCGTATCCTTACTTGGACTTTGGATGGTAAGGAGATACCAGTGAAGAGGAGATATAGGGCGACAACGACAACGACGAAGGAGGGGAGACCGTAGGTGTAATATGAGCCCAGGTAGCCCATGATGGTGAGAAGGGAGAAGGCGTTGTTTGTTGATTACCACCACCACGAAATGTACAACAACCGCGAATGGGACCAAGGCAAGGCCGCCTGGGGCCAGCAGCAGTCTTGGAACCCTCCAAACGCTCATCCAAGAGAAGACGACTATTACAGCGAGGGAAAGCGAAGAAAAACCAACGCCGGCGTTCGTCACCTCCCAACACGCACGGTGGCGAGACCCTCACCGTTCATTCAGGGCTATGAGGCCTCCTACGCTTACGGAGAGAATTCATACGATACCAGCTCGTACGGAGGTCGCTCTGACCAGCAGCAAGACCATACGCAGCGTGGCGGCGGTGGTGCCGCCGCACCCTTTGTCAAAAAGCGCCTGCAGCCCTCGGAGCCGAGCCCCCATGTCATTTTCCTAGGCTTGGATCCCGACTTCACAGAGGCCGATGTCTGTCGACGCTGTCCTTTCCTCTTTGATTTGCTCACTCAAGCCGCCGTCCAGCTCCAAAAGTACCTCACCTCCAACGGCTGCAGCATTGAAACCGTCACAATCATCCGAGAGAGATCATCAGGCACTTGCCCATTCGTATATCTGATTCTGCACGTTCGTTGACGTTCTTCGCGGTGAATTTTACAAGGTTCATCCAAGGGCTTCGGCTTTGCGCAATTCCCGACAATTGAGCATGCCCGCTCCTTCGTCGACCCCCTCTTCCCATTCATACAAGTCCCGCCTCCAGCATCTCATGGCGCTTCCGCGACGGCCGCGTTCTACACGGCCCTCGAGACCGGGTTGCCCCACAACGGTCGCAGAGTCAAAATTGACTTCTCGCAGAGCGCCACTCCTCACGAAAAGGGACGTATGAACCGCGGCAATACCAACGATGGGACCCGCGACATCGGCAATTCTCAAGCTGCTGTTCTGTTATTCCGCGGCCTTGATCCTCTTTCAGGTCCTCAGGCCATTCATCAGGCGATGCTCTCTTCTTCCGGTGTCGGAAAGGAAGGCGCAAAGGGAATGAAGCGCATCGTCCTGATCAAAGACAAAGTGACAATGGCCAGCTTTGGTTTTGCGTTTGTCGAATTTGTCGATCCCCAGGTTCTTTATTTCCCTGTATCGAATCATGCGCGCATTATTGACCGATGAGTTTAGTCGGCCGCGGCTGTCTTGGGGGCGACCATGTCGCCACAAATACATCCCTCCGGTTTCCGCATTTCAGATCGTCCCGTTGCAGCGTCATTCGCGCATCCGTACTCTTTCCAACCCATCGCGGATCTCATGATTCGAGATGAGGCGTGTATTCCCTCGTCACTTGGTCTTGGAGGCGAGGAGGGCACTCTGGTTCGGTATTGGGACGAGAGCTCGACGATAGCTCAGCTCGAGTTCCAAGTGGAGGAGCAGCCTGTTCAAGCCGTGGCCGTCCAGGCAAAGGAGAAGGAGAAGAAGAAGAGAACGAAAGGTTGATATCAGTCGCGGCTGGGTGTTTGATTTTTGGCTGACGATATCGTTGAGACGCTGAGCCAGCTCTTCGTAACGCACCGGCAGCGCCATCGACTCTCCCTGTATCCGATAAACCAGTGACCCTCAATTTCAGCAAGGGACTGGGGAGGGCGGGGCCAGGTATGACCGTTATTACTCGGCCAGTTTTTTCCATCCTGAGGCCTGCTGCAGTGCCGGTCAAGGCGATATCTCTGGGATTTTCCTTGGACGATGGAACCGCAGACTCGCCTACGGAAGCCGAAGGTGACGACCGAACAAAAGGTAGAATTCACATCGCTATTCAGAATACTATCTTACTTTGGCCCCCAGCTCCCACTGGCAAAAAAGTCGCACCGCTGATCGCCAGTAAGAAGGTATGCACTGCGTTGAACATTTGCAAAGAACCAGTACCTCTCCTCGTCGAAACATACCGTAACATCGCTTTTTCTATTCCAGACTGTCAACAACATCAACAAGTGGAATCAAGTACAGGAGGAACTAACGAATGATACGAGTGCTGTCTTGCCGCCTGCCGCTCTGGTGACCTTGGCTCCGCCCTCTAGAAAATTGTGTTTTCTTTGTTCTCATTGGGTATCCTCCTTGTCCAGGCGCCGTCAAAGAAACCTGGGCCTTCATCTGCCCCGAAACCTTTAACTGCACCTGCTGCTGTCCCTCCGGAAACCCTCCTACCTGTGGAGGAGGACTTTGAGTTTTCGGACGTCGGCGCTCTGACTTGTCTACTCTGCGCGCGCCAGTTCAAGACCACGGACCAACTGAAGCGACATAACAAAGAATCAGACTTGCACAAGGCTCGCATTCCACAACTTTACATCCCATCCGTTTGCAACGATTCGACTGACGTCGCCTTTTGTTCTTTTTCGCTTGCATTTGCGTTTTGTGTTTCAACGACGACAGAAAAACTTCAAGGACTCAAATTTACGCGATGTGGCCCGCCAGAAACTTGCGGCGCGGCAGGCTAGCTCGTCGACCTCGGACCAGCCAAAGTATCGGGACCGCGCGTCGGAGCGGCGTGTTCTCTTCAACCAACCTGATGCCCCTGTTCCAGAGAAGGACGTGGGCAAAGTTGGGGGTAAGAAACGCCAGGCTGAGGGCCCGCCGCCACCGCCTTCTCCGCCGCCTCCCCCGGTTAATCCTGGCCAAGACGGCAACAACGTCGGGAACAAACTCTTGAAAATGATGGGATGGACGGAAGGGACCGGCCTGGGGACGAGTGGCGAAGGCCGGGTGGATCCCATGTTCGTGCTCTGGCGTTTCTACTTTGCATCATTCTCTTACCTCTCCTTTCTAGCTCGACCGCTGTTTATGCCCAAGGTGTCGGGCTAGGAGCCAGCAAAGGTAAAGACATTGCCAAGTATACCGAGGGCGCGACGAGCTACGTTCATTTGGCCAAAGACGCGGTAATTCTTGGCGAAAAGTGTTTTGCGGTTTGTTGACGTCCCTTTTTCAGGCCCGCGAGCGATATGGCAAATGAATTTAAATGCTGTTTTATTTATATTATTGTAATGCTAGTCTTGTTCGTCAAGATTAGAGGATCAGGAGCATCGCCGCCATGGCAAGCAAGGCCGCGCCGGACTCGAATTTCAAGCTCATGGCACTGCCAGGCTGGCTGGATCCCGGTGCTGCTCCAGAATTGGTGCCGCTGGGCCCGGCCGCACCACCGGCAGACGAACCGCCAGCAGCGCCCGAGGGAGCGGGTGCGAGAGTCGAAGTCACGACGGCGCTTGTAGCCGGCAAAGCACTATTTTCGTTGGTGCCGACCTCGACGGTAAAGTAGTTGGCCGCGATGATGTCGCCGAGGCCGCTGTCCTGGTTCAAGTGTCAAGAACGTCAACGGAGATGAAAGTGAGAAACAGACCTTGACATAGGCGTTGAGATCGAACTTCTGAACGCCGCCAGTGAGACCAGCAGGCGCAATGAATGTGGTAGGCTGGGCGTAGAGCAGGACGACGTAGCTAGGGGCGCGTAAGTGTGAGTTGGGGGCAGCATAGGGGGAACATGCCGGTGAGGACCGCTCCCAGCAGCGGGGCCAGGTCCGGCGTATTCGGTGACGGGCACTCCAGAAGAGTTTGAAAGGGTTCCGTCTGAGTCGGTTGTGAGGGGGATGTGCAACCGCGCAAGATATGAACGGACCTGAGATGGACATATAGTTTTCGAGCCAGTGCCTGTTAACATTCCCTGCAGGTGTGCCCACAACATCTGCGTCGACCTTGAGGGCAAATTAAAACAAGGTACATAGAAAAAGGGTGTTCGACTTGCCATAGCTATTGTGTAGTTGCCCGCCAACGAGGCGTTAAAGGCAGAGACGGTGACGACGGGCTGGGCGGCGACAGCTTCTTGTGCAAGTGCTTGACCGGGGGTAATTGGCTTGCCCGAGAAGGCGACGTCGAGGATTGCGCCAGGGCTAAATGTGGGGAAAAGAGTTGGGACAATGAGGGCCTGCTTAAAGTGTGCCTCGATTGCCTCGATGTCAACGACGGTGGGGGCGGTGGCTGCGGTGGCGAGGGAGGCGAGGGCGAGGGCGACAATGAATGTGGGGACCATGATGGTTGGGTCTAAGCGTAACTGCGCCAAGCGGTGTCGGACCAAAGTTACATTGACCCCAAAGTGCTGTTTGGACCAGGCGATCAAGATGCCATAGGCCACCAGGATAAGCAAAGGTAAGCATTCCCGAATTCCTTGACCGTTTGACGTAGGCTCGATACCAGCCTCTCTAGTATTATCTGCGTGATTTTCTGAAGACAGTCGTTCAGATCACGTAGGGCCTGCTCGGGTGCTCCGGTTGGTGGAGCCGCCCCACCCAAAATGACGCAATTCTGGACCCATCCCGGGCCATCCGCCCTGACTTTGGGTGGGGCGGCTTCATTAGACCGGTGACCCGAGCAGGCCCTACGTATAGAGGACGAGTACCGCTGTGGAGCTGCCTCGGAGTTTGAATTCTGACAGCCATGGGTACGCCATCACGGTCGATCCATCAATTCTCTGCTGAAAAGGCAGAAAAAGAAATCCTCGAAGCCCCTTCATGCGTGCCTTTAAACATGCAAGAAAATTCAGGTCGTCTCATATTGATCGAAATACGAGGCCTACAGGAAAAACTCCTTCAATCGTGCTCTCGACGGCCGCCAGAAAGTATCCATCAACTGCTTCAAACTCCGAGGAAGCTCTATGGCACCTGTATGGACTCGTAGATCCTAGCGACGTACAATTCTACGTCATTAATCCGAGGAAAGGAGCCACATAAATATGTGGGATAACTCGGGCTCCTCTTTATCGACACTGTTACTCCCCTTGCTGGTCCACCACTCCCAGCCATGCACCCAAAACAAGCCACTGGCACTCAACCGGGCGCCCATCCTCCATTCCGTTTTTCAACCTGGATCAGGCTTCATGGCGTGGATTTAATAACAATGGCTCTAATGGTTGGAGCTTGTCTTTTTGTTTTGTTCAAAGCTCTTATGGTGCTCCCCAGGGTGCACTCGGACTCGGTATCTACAAGGCACCCCCGGCCCCGAGCAGGTCCTTCCCAATTTATTTCCAGGACGGCCAAGTAAGTGTGCTCAATCAAGTTAGCTCTTCACTTCTTCTAACACGAAACTCGCGCCAGGGTGAATGCTTTTATGATTAAAAATTCAGTTCACCTCTCAAAGACAAAAAAAAAAAGTCGTCTATCCGCAGTTTGCGTACCCGATTCGCAAAGAAGTCGTCCCCATCTATGCCGCAGCCCTCATTGCTTTCTTTGCGCCGTTCTTCTTCTTTGCCCTCTTCCAAATCAGGCGCAGGAGCTTGGATGACCTCTGCACGACGACTCTTGGCCTGTTGAAGAGTCTCATCACTGCCGCAGTGTTCCAGGTTCGTTTTTTTATAAATTCTATGAACAAGGTCGCGCGAGTTGAGCTCGGTCTCTAGGTCTGGTTGAAATGGTTGATTGGCGGTCTCCGCCCCCATTTCCTTGCGGCGTGCCAGCCCAGCATCCAGCCAGGCGACGCACCATCCGGCAACGGGTTCGGGTCCATCATGTATGACCGAAGTGTATGCACTGGTGATACAAAGACCATCAATGACTCCCTCGAATCATTCCCGTCGGGCCACTCCACCGCGGCTTGGGCAGGACTCTTCTACTTGACCCTGTACTTCAATGCCCAGCTGAAAGTAATGTCGGCCCACAACCCCGCGTACTGGAAGGTGTGTACCTCAGCTCAACAAAGGCATTGGATATTCAACTTCTTGCGCAGATGATTCTGATGTTCGCGCCATTGCTCGGGGCAACTCTCATCTCGGGCGCGTTAACGATTGACGAGTGTATGTGCGTTCAGTAGTTTCCATTACCTGCAACTGACGGTGAACAGTTCATAACTACTATGATGTGATTGCTGGTGCCATTATTGGGACTTGTACTGCGCTTGTGGCGTATCGCTCCACATTTGCTGCAATTCTTGACTTTCGCTTCAATCATCTGTTGCTGCCCAGGACGACCTCGCTGTTGCACCGGAGGCCGTTCTTACGATCCGCCCACAGCGGAATGTTCTTCGATTATGCGCCGCGACCCGAGTATACTTCATCGCAGTTGCCCTTCACGCGCGAGGGTGGATGGGGATCGGACCAGGAAGCTTGTGTTGGTGCTCCAGGTGACGCGACGGTTTTGGGAGGAAGAGGTATAGGCGGCGGAGGCAACGTCGGGGCGGGGAATAATGGGATGCACGGGGGTGGAGGGCACGTCGGGGCGGGGAACGTTGGGGCGGGGAACAACGGCTTGCACGGGGTTAATGGGTCCAACGGGGCCAACCAAGTCCCTCCCAATGGCAGCGTTGTATAGTTAGTTTGCACGTATAACGATATTGTCCTATATACCCACCCAAATTCACGTACGAGGTATTGGCGCGTCGCGGTGGCAGGATGTCTCATCACGACGGCGTGACCGTATCATTGTGTGTGGCTGTTGCTTTCTGGCTCCTTGAAGCCATGGACAGTATATTTGGGCGCAGCAAAAAGCTGCACAAGGCGCGGCAGCCGTCCATCTCCGACCTTGCTGACCGCTCCGTACCCTACGACAGACTTGGCCCATCTCCCCGCTCCCCCAATCGCGCTACAAACTTCATCTCCGCGCCGATCACAAACCCAACACTCACCCCGAATGGCACTGAGCTCAACAAGTTCGCCATGGCGCGCGCGAAGAAGGAGCGTGCAGACGCATACGAGAACTTTACTATCGCCTCGTCGTCGGCGTCTTCCGTCTCCACCAACGATTCATCCACGCTCTACACCGAATCTTTGCCCTCGCCCTCAAAGACAACCGATTTTCGCCGTAGCGAGGCGTCGTTTGCTTCCTCCTCGGGCCTGCGGTCCCCTGCCATGTCCGACTTTGGCCAGTTCCCCCCATCAACCCCGAATAGCGTCTACAACTTCCCCGTGTCACCTTCGGGTGCGACGATGCGCCCTGTCTCGGGTATGACCACCCGCTCAGACGGCAATCGAGCGTCCAAATATGCACCCTCGTTCACCTCGTCCGATTCCCACTCCCACCTCCCGCATTTCCATCTCCATCGACAGTCGAACGGCGATGACTTTGACTTTCCGCGTCCCGAAACGGACCAAGAAATAGAGGCCCTCTTCGAGAATGTAAAACGCACGCGCGACCTCGGCGACCTCCCGAATCTGCCTATCGAGCAGAAGTGGAGCATGGTCTATAATGACTTTCAGATTCGGTGGAAGGAGGACAAGGCGCGCGAGGACCAGGCGAGGCGCCAGGCCGACTCGGGCCAGCCTGCGCCAATTATGAGCGATTCACCAGAGTGGTTCATTCGCAAATTCTTGGACAAGACCATTACTCCGAAACAGGCGGGGAGTCTTTTGGTGTCTTTGCGCAGTAAAGAGTTGAGGTGTGTGGTTGTCTCTACCTCCTGCTGCACTCAACTAATTCTCATCAGCTGGTTTCGGCACTTTATTGCTATCCGGGGGACGTCTGTACTTGCACAGACTCTCATGCATTTGAGTCGGAAGGGTAGTTCTCGGTGAGTAGAGTTCAACTCCATCGTGGCGAATTGTATGCCAACCATGCTCCAGCCGCGAATACGACATACTTCTCGAGTACGAGGTTGTGAAATGCCTGAAGCAGATTCTTAACAATCCGGTGCGTGTCCTGCGTTGCCCAACGCAGATCAAGACTAAACACGCTGTCTCCAGACGGCAACGAACGAAGCGCTAACACACAACCTGATCGTCACGCAAGTCGCGTCCTCCCTGAACACCCCCCATCTTCCGACGCGCAAGCTTCTCCTCGATCTACTATCCTTCCTTGCCTACTGGAATGACGGCGAGGCACATTCCCTCGTCGTCGCGGCGTTGGAGGCTCTCAGCTCTGCAAACAATGAGGGAGGCGGCTGTTATGATTATTGGTTTAAATCTATGGAGCTTTCACTGTCAGGGCGCGGTAAAATGGGAAGTCTGGTCGGGGCTAGTGAAGAAGTAAAGAAGACGGGAGGAATCGATACCAATTTGAACGAATATGCGGTGCGATTCAGGTCACTCAGTTTCGATTTATCTCCCCCTCACACTGAATTGTAGGTCGCGAATCTGGTGCTCATCAACGGAGTCATAGGCTTCGTCGAGGACCTGGACCTGCGGCTTCACCATCGTTCTCAAATGGAGGCTGCCGGTCTACAGCGCATTATAGCGCTATGCCGAGGCTTTGGTGTCCCGACCATCGACAAGCAGCTTCGAATATTGCAGACAGTGTTGGACGAGGACGAAGCCAAACTTCGCGAACGACTAGACCAGGAAATTCTTCGCGATCTCAATAATCCTCAAGACGTTTACAATGCCATCTTCGCCAAAACTGCGGATACCAAGGCTCGCGACTACTTTTTGTCGATGATGCAGCATCTGCTGCTCATCCGGGAGGAAGGGTTGCCGATGGTCCATTATTATCAGCTCATCGACTCTCTCGTAACCGATGTCGTTCTGGACAAGAAGTTGGCCGGGGCTGAGCAGCGGATGGGTCATTCCGTGGAGCGAATCATTGCCCAGTTCAACGAAGCAGACCGCTACCAGTTCGTCGAGGAGGAGGCCAATAACGCACGCGCAGAGGCGGTGCGGCTGAAGTTGGAGAAGGAGGCCCTGGAGGAGGAAATCGGGCAGGGACAGGATGGGATGGTCGGTCGGCTCAAGGCCCAGCTCGCACACATGGAAGAGAAGCTGGGTGTATCGAGAGAGACCACGACACGATTACAGGGTCAGTTGGAGGTGCAAAAAGCTGGCTATGAAGAGCAAATAGCGCAGCTCGAAGCTCAGATTATGGAGTTGTTCAAGATGCTGAAAGAGATGGGCCGTGGCGTTGATGACATTTTGGATTCTGGCCAGATGGACCGGAAGACGCTTGTGGAGACTCTGGAGAAACACTTTCAGCGAGCCAAGACCATCGGCATACTTGAAGGGTCGGACCGGTGGAACCAGAAGCCAGGGGAGGCCGCAGTGGGCGAGGTCGACCTTGATGCCACGCCGGGCAAGAAGGGGAGTTTACGGCGGTCGCAGCTTACTAAGTCGTCTCGACCAAACGAGAATGGTAGAGTCTCGCAGTTTATGGACGCGGACGACGCCGATGCCCAGGAGCAAATCCAGCAACAGTTGGCGGCTGGGGTCCAAATTGTATGTCTCTCTCTCCCCTGCGTGTTTCAGTGCTGACTCTTCTCTTCTAGTACCCGCAACGAGATGGTCCTCTTTCAAGCTCTCGTAGCGTCAGATCCCCCCGACGGACAGACCGACCTGTTCTCGGGGGAGATGCACCATACAAGTCGAGCAATTTGCGTGCTCCAGATGGCGATTTCAGCGACTATAGTCGATCATCCTCGCCGGGAGGAAACGACGACGAGAGTGAGTTTGGTCGCTCTGAAGATACCGTTCCCACTTCCGTCAGCTCACGAGACTCTACCGAAGGCTCTCGTCCTGCACCAGGCTCGTTGGCTGAACAACTCAGCAAACATTTACTAGCGAGAGGCATGACACTTCCTTCCGCCGATAATAGCCCCGTGCCTCCCATGCCGACGCTCGACGAAGAGTCGGATGGCGCAGCTGCTCCTCCGCCTCCTCCACCTCCTCCACCCCCACCTCCGCCTCCGCCCCCGCCCCCCGGGTTTGGCGGCGGACCTCCACCGCCGCCGCCGCCGCCCCCACCGCCCCCTCCGCCAGGAATGGGCGGTCCGCCTGCACCCGCACCACCGCCTCCACCTCCCCCCATGTCCATCGCTGGTTCAGTTCCGGGCTCCGCCCGAACATCCCTCCTCCTCAGCGCCAACATCAACTCGCTTTTGTCTGCGCGTAAGGACCTTCACATGCCGCCTGCGAGTACCAAGATGAAGCAGCTACAATGGGATAAATTGCCGCAAACTCAGGTGGCGAGGACATTATGGAATGACGAGGAGCCGGCGAAGGAACAGGAGATGCTCAACAAGCTGCAGGTTGATGGTGTGTGGATGGAGATGGAGGAAGACTTCAAGGCAAAGCAGTTGGTCATCAATCTTATGGGTAGCTTTTTTTTACTTGTGGCATCGGCCGGGTGCTCATGGCTCGTTAGCCCGACAAAAGCGTGCCGAACTGAAGAGCGTCCTCGATCCTCAGACGAAGAAGCGAGTTGGTGCGTTGTTCGCTACTTTCTGTTGTTCCGTACTCAATATGTTGGTAGAAATTCTCATTCAACGCGTCAAGAAATTGCAGCCCGAGGAAATTGCCCGGAAAATCCAGCAGTTCGATCAGGAGTTGTGCACGCAGAGCTTCTTGAGCGAGCTGAAACCAGTTCTCCCTTCACCTGAACAGGTCCGTCCTTGTAGTCTCTCCCTGCACCTTTGAGCTCACCAACCACGATCAGGTTGGGAAGCTCAATGTTTACCGGAACGCGGATCCCGAAGAACTCTCAGGCCTTCATCCCTCTGATCGTTTGATGGTGAAACTAATCCAGATTGACCGGCTGGGTCCGCGGATCGAGGGCATGCTCTACAAATGCGATTTCGAGGAGACTTTGGCGTTGTTGGACGAGGTGCGCGCAGCTTTTCTGTGGCTATCTCGCTTTTCTTCATTGTGTTCTCCCAGTCTGCACACAAACTGGCAGAGGCCAGTCAAGCACTCCTGAACGCCAAGTGGTTTAAAGAGCTGCTCAGTGTCAGTATTTCGTTTCCTCCCAACTCTTCTGCGGGTTTTCATCGGTTTCCTTCAGCTTATTCTGTTGATCGGTAATTATATGAACGGCACTGGCCTCAAGGGCGGGGCGTTCGGTTTCCGTGTAAGCAGTATCAACAAGGCAAGTCTCAATAACAAGAGCTCTACACTTCCCTCTGATTTTTGCCTAGCTCGTCGATACCAAATCTGTAAACAACACCACGCTTCTCCACTTCCTGGAACGAACTGTCGCCAAACACTTCCCAGACATGGAAGATTTCCTAGAAGAGCTGGCCAAACCCGCTGAGGCGTACAGAGGTTTGCTTCAACTCCACGTTTACATGTATTTGTTCTTATTGCGATCATCAGTTAATTTGCAGGACCTTCGTAAGGGGCTTGGTGACATGCGCGACGGCCTGAAGCGCATTCGGCAAGAACTCGCTGAGCACTATGCCGACATGGACCAAACCGAAAAGTACGGGAAGCAGATGTGGAACTTTGTCGGCAAGGCCAATGGCCAGCTGGAGGATCTCATCGACAATGTCAATTTGGCGGACACCACCTTCACAGAAGCAATCAAATACTACGGAGAAGAGGACAAGACCATGTCTTCTTCCGAGTTTTACGGGATATTCAAGACGTTCGTCACATCATACAAGGTACTTTGCTAGCTCTGCTACTTTTTTCAGGCGAAGGCTAATGATCACCCCATAGAAATGCAAGATGGACAACCAAACACTTGCGGAAGAGCGCTTAGCCATCGAGAAGCGACGAGCTGCTGCGGATGAAGTCCGGGCCAAGCGGGAAAAACTCTTGGACGAAACGGTGCCCAACGAAGACGACGACGTTTTAGATACTCTCCTCGAGAAATTACGGAATGGAGACACTGTCAACCGGCGGACGAGGAAAAACCGATTCGGAAGCGACAAGCGACCGTCGGTGCCTCAGTCCCTCAACTTGGATGGGGAGACTCCTGCGGCCGCCGATGTCGCACGAGATATGCTGGCCCGTCTCCAATCGGATGGATTTGTGACGCCGGCGTCTCCGACGGTTGCTGTGGCCCAACGACGGCGGAGACGAAGAGATCTAGGGTCAGACACCGGAGATCCCATGAGCCCCATGAGTCCGACCTCGGTCATGTCCGACTCTGAACCTCCAATCAGCCCAGAACTTGAGGAGGAGGAGGAGGCGGAGACTCCAGTCCCTTGATGATCTAACGACTTATATTTTACTGTATTTTCAGGCCTGCTACTAATTGGACACATACCCCCGCATTGTAATATTATTTCGCTCGCAGCCCAGCCTTTGAGGAGATTCGGTCGTTCAACATCAGTGAATAAATGTTGCTCCGGAGTAATTGCAGCCTAACAGCCGCCAACAAAATCACCGCCTCCGTCAGGCCAACGATGGCGGAAAACATATACACCAAGGGCACGCGCGCCTACTTCGAAGACAAGGAGCTCGCCTGGATATCCGCAGAGGTCACCGCCGTCTCAAAGTCTGGCGATGCTGTCAAACTCGTCTTCACTGACGAGCGAGGAAAGGTCGCAACGTTGACCTTGTCATCGACTTGCCATTGACTGGGTTTGCAGGAAATCGTCGTAAACACAACCGCCCAGGACATACGCGATGGCAAAGATGGCCTCCCGCCCTTGCGAAATCCCCCACTTCTCGAAACCGCCGACGACCTTGCTACCCTCTCTCATTTGAACGAACCTTCCGGTGCGCTGGCTTCCCAGGCCTTGTACTACGATTTCCTCACCCCCCGCAGTTCTCCACACCATTCGCAATCGATATGCACAACACAGTATTTACACATACAGTGGAATAGTCCTCATTGCTGTCAACCCTTTCCAACGCGTCACACTGTATGGCCCCGATATCATTCAAGCATACGCGGGCCGAAAACGAGGCGATCTTGAGCCCCATCTGTTTGCTATTGCGGAGGACGCGTACACGGCAATGCGGAAGGAGGGAGAGGGACAAACAATCATCGTCTCCGGTGAAAGGTGCGCCCTTCACGATGCGCTCACATCCCCAATGCTAAGAACTTTCAAGTGGTGCCGGTAAAACCGAATCTGTAAGTAGACTGTCCCATTTACGGGACGGGCTCTTATACTCTCGCACCAGGCCAAATTCATCATGCGTTACTTGGCGTCCGTCAACCCGCCCGACGTGACCTCGAAGGCCAAAACCAAATTCTCCCTGGATGATTCCAGTGAAATTGAGCGGCAAATCCTTGCTACCAATCCCATCCTTGAGGCATTTGGAAATGCTAAGACGACGAGAAACGACAATTCTTCGAGATTTGGAAAATACATCCAAGTAAAGAGCCATGTTCGCTCTACCTCAGCCGCTGCTAATCGCCCTTAAGATTTTGTTTGACGGCAAGCAAGAGATTGTTGGCGCCCGCATTCGGACATATCTCCTGGAGCGTTCAAGAATCGTGTTTCAGCCTTTGACCGAGCGCAACTACCACATATTCTACCAACTGTGTGCGGGAGCGCCCCTAAAGGAACGCAAAGATCTTGGACTCGACTCTGACATCAACAAATTCATTTTTCTCAAACAAGGAGGTCCCAGTTCGACCCCCATCAACGGCGTGGACGACGCTGAGGAATTCCGGTCGACGCAGCAGGCCCTCTCGACTGTCGGAATCAGCGTTGAGAAACAATGGGCTGTATTCCGGCTGTTGGCGGGTATCCTTCATTTGGGCAATGTGAAGATCACCCAATTGCGGACCGACGCAGCATTGGACGATAATGACTCTGCCCTCTTGCTCGCTACTCGGTTCATCGGAGTCAACTTGGCCGAGTTCAAGAAGTGGACGATCAAGAAGCAGATCACGACCCGTTCCGAGAAGATTGTAACGTCTTTGAATGCGGCGCAGGCCACCGTCGTCCGAGATAGTGTGGCTAAATTCGTTTATGCCTGCATGTTCGAATGGCTCGTCGCAATCGTGAACGAGAGTTTGACGGGCGAGAATGGAGATGCTGCCGAAAGAGCGGAAATGTTTATCGGTGTTTTGGATATCTATGGCTTTGAGCATTTCCAAAAGGTAGGCCTCATCGTTGCTTCGATTTTCAACAACTGACCCACCTTCTATCAGAACTCATTTGAACAGTTTAGCATCAACTACGCGAACGAGAAGTTGCAGCAGGAGGTACGTTCCCGATTGTTTACGATTTTTTGGCACGCTCCTGACTTGAGGTGACCGTATAGTTCAACTCCCATGTATTCAAGCTGGAGCAGGAGGAGTACGTCAAGGAGGAGATAAACTGGACATTTATCGATTTCTCCGACAACCAACCCTGCATAGACGTCATCGAGGGGCGACTTGGAGTGTTGGCGCTGCTGGATGAAGAATCCCGATTGCCATCCGGAAGCGACGCCTCCTTCTTGCAGAAGCTCAATACCCAGCTCCTCAAACCTGAATTCAAGACCGTTTTTAAAAAGCCGAGATTCGGTAACTCCGCCTTTACGATCGCCCATTATGCTCTGGACGTCACGTATGAAGTAGAGGGCTTTTTGGAGAAAAACAGAGATACAGTGCCCGATGAACATATGGCTCTGCTGGCGTCAACCAAAAACCCATTCCTGAAGGAGGTTTTGGACGCCGCCTTGAATTCAACAAAGCCGCCTGAGAGCCCCAACCCCGGCTCCTCCGACTCCGGCAGCGGTGGATCTCGCCGCTCATCTCTCATTCCCGATCCTGGCCGGCAGTCATTCGTCGGAAATACCTCATCTGCGTCCGCGACTGGTCCGAAGCGTGGTGGAGCTGCCGCGAAAAAACCCACTCAAGGGTCCATTTTCAAGGCATCGCTCATCACCCTCATGGAAACACTCAGCGTCACAAATGTCCACTACATTCGTTGCATCAAACCCAACGAGAAGAAACGGCCATGGGAATTCCAACCCCAGCAGGTTCTCGGACAACTTCGCGCTTGTGGTGTTCTTGAAACGATTCGGATCAGTTGCGCGGGTTATCCAACTCGTTGGACTTATGAGGAGTTTGCAGAACGGTTCGTGGCATCTGATGCGCGACAAATCATACACTCACGCCATCCGCAGATACTACATGCTGGTGCCCTCGTCCGACTGGCAACCGCTGATTCAGTCGATGGATTTGCGAAAGCTTTGCACGAGAATCCTTGAGAAGACCATCACCGACAAGGACAAATACCAGAATGGATTGAGCAAGATTTTTTTCCGAGCCGGCATGCTTGCGGCACTGGAGGCTTTCCGTTCCGATCGATTGAACGCCATGGTCACCGTCGTGCAGAAGAATATGCGCCGACGAATGGCCGTCAAAAAATACCAGCAGCTTCGCCAGGCCACGATCAAGATCCAGACCTGGTGGCGAGGTGTTATGGCGAGAAAGTTGATGGAGTTCATCAAGCGTGAGGTGTCTGCCAAACGTCTGCAGACCATCGGTCGGCGGTTCATCCAGAGAAAACGATTCCTGGAGACCAAGAACGCGATCACCTTGTTCCAGAGTCGTAAGTTTCCCGATTTTGTCGTCGCCTATCTTTTTTTCCGACTTCGTTTTTTCAGGTGTACGTGGGATTCAGGCTCGCCAGCGGTATGTCCAGGGAAGAAGTTCTCAAGCTGCAATCCTCATTCAAAGCATCCTCCGTGGAGTGTTCGTGATTCATTTATTGCTCGTCTCTTGACTTTACTCACCTCGCATGCAGCGCTTCACGTCGCGTCTTCAATGCGGATGTACATCACGTGATTTATCTCCAATCTTGCATTCGCCGTCGTCTTGCTCGCAAGGAGTTGCGCGCATTGAAGGCAGAGGCTCGCTCCGTGAATAACTACAAGGAGGCTTCCTATAGGCTGGAGAACAAGGTCGTCGAGCTTACGCAAAGCCTGCAAACCCGGACAGAGGAGCGGAAGCAGCTTCAGGCAAAAGTTGCTGAGCTTGAGCAGCAGCTCCAGCAATGGATCAACCGTCACGAGGAGTCGGACGTGCGGGCCAAGCAATTCCAGGCATCACTTCGCGCCGCAGAAGTAGAATTGACACGCCGGGACGAGCTTTTGCATACGAAGGCTGAGGTGGAAAAGCGGCTGGAGGAGGCCCTTGCAAAAGCGACGGAGAAGGAAGAGACGATCCAGAAATTGACGGATGACCTGGTGCGCCAAACGACGCAATTAGAAATGCAGCAGAAAACGATGGATGCTACCCCCGCTCGAAACCAAGAGGATAACTCGGTAATCATGACCCTCAAGAATGAGGTCAGCAGTCTACGAGAACAGTTGAACCGCTCGAACGCTCTGAACGCGTTGACTCGTGGCTCGCGCGACCCTCCGCTGTCTCCAACCTTTGCCCCTGCATTGCGGATGGCTGAACAACATAATGGCGCTACCGTCAACAGCAGCGTTCCAATAGGCGGAAATAGCCAACGTCACCAGCGTCGTCACAGCTCTGCTGGGGTTTTCGCCATCGCCGGCTCTGACCACCGCACATCTACCGACGAGATTATGATTGACGTCAAGAAGAACCACGCGCTGAACCCGCGCGCGGTTTCTGTTGCTTACAACGGCGAAGACAACTACCTCCGCATGCGCTCCAATGGCCTTCCCGACATCCGAGACTTTGACGATCCTGCGGAGGAGAAAATCAGGCTCATGCAAGACGTCAAGAGGTTGGACGAGGACGTCTTGGACGGTCTCGTACGGGGATTGAAGATCCCGGCACCGAGTCTCACCAATCCGTCTGCCGTCAAGGAAATCTTGTTCCCGGCTAACCTCATTAGTCTCGTCACCAACGAGATGTGGAAGTACGGACTCATTCCCGAGAGTGAGCGGTTCCTCGCAAACGTCATGCAGACGATCCAGGGTCATGTCATGGTCAGTATATTCGCTCTTTGTTCTGAACTGTACACTAACGTCGTTGACAGTCATTCACTGGCGAGGAAGCCATTGTTCCCGGAATATTCTGGCTCTCCAACGTCCACGAGATGCTGTCTTTTATCTGCGTAGCTGAAAGCGACATGCTCCAGGGCATCGGACCAGGCGAGGAGAACGCCGTGCGTTCTTTTGATTGGAACGACTACGAGCGACTGGTCTCCGTGGTCAAGCACGATCTCGACAGCTTAGAGTACAACATCTACCACACCTGGATGCTGGAGACCAAGAAGAAGCTGTCCAAGATGGTCATTCCTGCTCTCATCGAGAGCCAATCGCTTCCGGGTTTCACAACGAGCGATGGGGGAGGACGGCTCTTCAACCGGTTGTTAAACGCCAACAGTGCTCCGGCCTACAGCATGGATGATATCCTAAACATGCTCAACAAGGTCTGGAAGAGTTTGAAGAGCTACTACATGGAGGAATCGGTTGTACAGCAAGTCGTAACTGAGCTCCTGAAACTCATTGGGGTCACGAGTTTCAACGATCTTCTTATGCGGCGCAACTTCTCTTCCTGGAAACGCGGTAGGATGCTCTTGAAACATTGTCTCCCATTAGCTGAGACTTCGTTTTAGCCATGCAAATCCAATACAACATCACTCGGATCGAAGAGTGGTGTAAATCCCATGATATGCCCGAGGGCACTCTCCAACTGGAGCACTTGATGCAGGCCACCAAGCTCCTTCAGTTGAAGAAGGTGTGTGTTCCGAAACAGTTCATGAATGACTTGTATTGATCAATTTCCAGGCCACCGCTGCCGACATAGAGATTATTTATGACGTCTGCTGGATGCTCAGTCCAATGCAGATTCAACGCATGTGTACTAATTATTACGTCGCCGACTACGAGGTATGCTCTCCTGAAGGCTATCGCAACTGCCGCTGATATTATGCACCACAGAACCCGATATCACCTGAAATCCTCAAGGTTGTCGCTTCTCGAGTGCAGGCCAATGACCGCAACGACCACCTCCTTCTGTCACCAGAGACGGAAGAAGTCGGACCTTATGAGCTGCCGCTGCCCCGAGAGGTTTCTGGGCTCGAGACGTACGTGCCCGCGTATCTCAACGTCTCGCATCTCCGGCGTCTTGCAGCATTAGTCTCCTATACATGATGATTTTGTTACCCTGCTCTCCTGGATAGTTTTCGCATCTACACTTAGTATACCTCGCATTGCTGGATTACAGCCTTACTGGCAAATGATGTATTCAAAGGTCCACATCCTCCTTCAACACTTCGGTACGAGAGACGATGACAGTGCTTGCCTCCTCGACCTCGTCAGAGAAGAGCTGGTTGTTGCGGCATTTGACACGCTCATCTCCGACGACTTTGAGGAGTTCCAGAGGCTTGAGGTCACATCAGGGTCGCTATGAACAGAAATTGGATGCAAACAAACCGAGGATGATATTCCGAGTTGGCTTGCGAGTAGATCCAAGACGCGTCCCGTTCCAAGAGACTTGGAGGCTATAAGTAAGGCTGAGTTTCGCGAGGTGAAGGCGATGCGTGCCACCTTTTTTACCCAGAAGATTCTGAAAGTACCATCGTCCAGCGCCACTTTGAAGTGCAGACGGTCCTCCTGCGGTATCCCAGCCACTTTATCCTTGGTGTCAACAGGAACTGCGCTGTGTCTCATCTTCATCAGCTCCAGCTTGCGGAACTGCGCTAGTTTGACTGGGTCCGTGGGGATCTGGGGGGCGCGTCGTACCACCGACGCGGTCTTGGTTTTGGCGGTCGGGAAGTTCTTTGCGAGTAGGGCGCGCGCGGCCTCGTTCTTGGGTTCCAACGCGGGCTTGATATCACAGGAATGGGACTTGGGGTGTCGGTGTCTGGGTGTGGTGAAAAGAGGGAGGAGGCACCGGAGACGGGAGCATACTCGGCGCAGAACGATGCGTGGCAATGGGGGCAGGTTGCGGGCGTTCTGCCCTGGGCGTCGGAGCTGCTAACAAAGGCCTCGAGACTGGGCTTGCTGCATTTGTCCGCTGCGCAGCGTTGAAGAGGGGTGGAAGGGCCTGCCGCGGCCTGCGTCGGTTTAACCCAGGTACAATCGTGGTCGTCCGTCGAGCTGTGGGTGCGGCAAAAGTAGAGCTGGCAGCGGCAGAGGATGGGCAGAAAGCTGTAGGGTGGGTCTCGGAATCTCAAGGACCCTTTCAAACGCAGGATCTTACTCTATTTCCTTGCAGAGAGGCTGCGAGCATTGCGAACCGATTTCGATCATGGTGGTACAGGTGTAAGAGCCAAGTACAGTTCCATTTGTGTCTATCTAAATAACTACAACTTGCGGTTCATTCCTTTCGGTGTTTCTGGTAGTAGTGGATAAGACCCGTCGTCTGCGGGTATGTGAGAACCGGTTATGCGAAGCTGGAACAACAACGCACCGAGCTGTCGTGACCTTTGACGTCTTCGGGTGTCCCGAGCTGCGCGAGAATATTCTTTGCAAGAACCTTGCCAAGTTCGACACCCATTTGATCTGTGCGCACAAGGTCAGCGGCATCCGCGATGAATAGAGTACGGCCCACCGAAGGAGTTGATTCCCCACACGACACCTTGCACGAAAATCTTGTGCTCGTACATGGCAATCAACGCGCCGAGCGTCGCAGGGGTGAGCTTGGGGAAGATGAAGCTGTTGCTGGGTTTATTCCCCTCAAACACCTTGCTCTTGTATAGGGCCTCGCTCTTCCCTGGGCCAAGCTCCGCGCGCACCTCCTCCTCCGTCTTGCCGAATGCGAGCGCCTCGGGCTGCGCGAAAAAGTTGGAGAGGAGGATGCGGTGGTGCTTCGAGTTGGCAATGGGGTTATGGGTGGTGGCGGGAGCGAGGAAGTCGGCTGGGATGAGTTTGGTGCCTTGGTGCACGAGCTGGTAGAACGAGTGCTGGCCGTTGGTGCCAGCCGCACCCCAGAGAATGGGCTAGCGAGGGGTAAGCAAAGGGCGGGTAGGCGAAAGAGATGCGGACGGACACCGGTCTGGTAGTTGACGCGCTGTCCGCCCTTTGTCACAGTCTTTCCGTTGGACTCCATGTCACCCTGCTGGAAGTAGTCGGCGAATTTGTGCAGGTACTGGTCGTACGGCAGGAGCGCGTGGGTTTGTGCGCCTGCGGGCGGGTGAGGGACGGAATGATTTAGAATTGGCTGCGTACCATAAAAGTCATTGTACCATATGCCTAGGATGGCGAGGATGACAGGCAGGTTCTTCTCGAGCGGGGTCTTGAGGAAATGCTCATCCATGCCGTGGGCGCCCTTGAGAAGCTCCTCAAAGTTGTCATACCCAATAACGAGGGCAATGGAGAGGCCGATGGCACTCCAGAGACTGTACCGGCCGCCGACCCAGTCCCAGAACTGGAACATGTTTTCCTTGGCAATGCCAAAGGACGTGACGGCGGCGGTGTTGGTGCTAAGCGCGACAAAGTGCTTTGCGACGTGGGCCTTGTCGCCGGCCGAGGCGAGGAACCAGTCACGGGCACTCTCGGCGTTGGTGATGGTCTCTTGGGTGGTAAAGGTCTTGCTGGCGATGATAAAGAGGGTGGACTCGGGGTTGCAGAGCTTGAGGGTCTCGGCGATGTGGGTGCCGTCGATGTTGGAGACAAAGTGAGCGGTGAGGTCGCGCTTTGAGTAGTGCTTGAGGGCCTCGGTGACCATGACGGGGCCGAGGTCGGAGCCACCGATGCCGATGTTGACGATGGTGTCGATGGTCTTGCCGGTATAGCCCTTCCACTCACCGCTGCGGACGGCGTTGGAGAAGACCTTCATGTGCTCGAGGACGCCTGCGACCTCGTCGGTGCCGGCTTCTTTGATTTCAAAGTCGCCAAAATTGCGGAGGGCCACGTGGAGAACGGCGCGGTCCTCGGATGTGTTGATGTGCTCGCCGGCGAACATCTTGTCGCGGACCTGCTCGACGTCAGGCCTCGCGGACGAGGGCGAGGAGAGTGTCGACGATGGGCTGGGTGACGAGGTTCTTTGAGTAGTCGAGGAGGAAGGTGACATCGGGACCCGAGGGGGACGAGTACTCTGTGGAAAAGTGGGCGAATCTGGCTGGATCTTGGGCAAAGAGGTCGCGGAGAACGAGACGCGACTGCTCCGATGCGTGGATCTGCTCCAGCTTCTTCCACGCAGGGTACTCTGTGGGTCGATGAGGGCATAAACGGGGGCTGAGGGAGTGGAAAGGGTACCTGAGGCCAGCTGTCCAGTCATGGTTGTTGTGGTTTGGGACAAGGTGGATCGAGGTCGTCCTGGGAATCGATAGCGGGCAACCTCGGCCACTTTTGAATCCGGCGAATTGAGCCATAGGACAGTATCGCAGTATCTCTCACTGCGGTGACTGGTGCGCAGTTGTGGTATAAAGCAGAGGGTATGTTGTGGCTGTACAGTAATTGGGCGCGACCTTTGCCATGAACATCATTGTACGAGCTCACTGCTTGCCTCTTCCCTCCACTCACCCCACACCAGGAGTCTCTCTTTGGCAGGTCCGTCACCCCGGCGGAGCGTCTGCGCCAGCACCAGCGTTCCCTCGCAAAGGCCCAGCGCGAGCTCGTCCGCGAACGCGCAAAGCTCGAGGCCAGTGAGAAGAAGCTCGTTGCCGACATTAAAAAGTCCGCAAAGGATGGGCAGCTCAATGCCTGCAAGGTCATGGCAAAGGACCTCGTCCGCACCCGCCGATACGTACAGAAGTTCTACCAGATGGGCACCCAGCTCCAGGCTGTCAGCCTCCGCATCCAAACCCTCCGCAGTAATCAGCAGATGACCGACGCGATGCGCGGCGCGACGAGGGTCCGTCTTTGCTCCTCTCTTGCATCTAGCCGCCCTCCCAATGCCCTTTCTAGGCAATGGCTCTCATGAACCGCGGCCTTAATCTACCCGGCATCCAGCGCATCATGACCGACTTTGAGAAGGAGAGCTCTATGATGGACATGAAGGAAGAGATGATGCTCCGACAGCCGTCGACGATGTCATGGACGAGGAGGAGGACGAGGAGGAGGAAGGCGACAAGATCCTCAAGGAGGTCCTCGACGAGATTGGCGTCCATCTATCCCAACAGGTGAATCATTCATTATCCGCACTTGTGCTACTCCACTGACTGCCGCCCCAGCTCACCGAGGCGCCAACAGGGCTGGGCAACCCGTCCGCGCAGCAACTACGGCAGCCCGTTGCGCTTGGCGAATCATCGGGGCCTGCGCCACCACGGGGAGGGGACAACGCGGGTTCCGGCGGTGGTGCTGGTGACGGCGGTGCCTCTGACGAAGACGCACTGCAGGCGCGGTTGGACGCCCTGCGGAAAGGCTAGCTCGCATGTAATTACTGTACTTGTATCACAATAATCCACAAACTTATTATAATTTCAGAGCAGCAATCGCTCGCGCCTCTTGTGCACTCAGTTTCCATGTTATCCCGGAACCGTTGTAGAACTCGTCTACATCTTCCTCCTGACGCGATTGTCAGCCTGTGGTCGTATGCGAAAAGAAACGACCTACGTTGTCGAGGTTCAGTATTGTGGACACTTGTTGCAGGCGCAGAAACTTTTCTCGCGCGTCGCCAAAGACGGTTTGCGACGACAGGTAGGTCATTATCGCCCGCAGATCGCGGTCGAATCGAATTGCACCCAGCTAAGGGGATAAGACATTTGCACACAACCGCTGTTGCGACATACCTCGGTGAACTTGAACCCCATCATGAACTTTTCCCATGGCCGGAGCAGCACATCCAGCGCCAGTCCAAAGAATAGGCGGTAATTCGACTCGGTGAACGTGTCCTGCCGATGAACATTCTCAGACGGTGTGCGCGATATCAGGCGGCAATAAAGTCACCTTGTACCCGTCCACAAGCCCCTCCCACGCCTTTATAAACCGTTTCCGAACGACATCATGGTACTCTGCTGCAGAATACGAGTCGTCGTCGAGCACGTAGGAGACGTCCTTGTACACCTCCGTTATGAGGTTCCGCAACTTTGGCCGCATCAACTGGTTGAACAGTTGGTCCACTCCGGACTGGGAACGTCATGAGAAGGAAACGGTAAGAGGCAAGAAGGAAACTACTCGAAGTGCCGATCTAAATTTAGGAACCATGGTTAAAAATCCGGTGATATGGTTCTTGACAACTGGTTTTTGCACGTCGAGAAAGTGCTGGTTGACGGTTGGATTCGTCACAATATCGTGGGTCAATTGTTCCAGGTGCGAACAGGATACATCGAGGTCGTTGAGCAGAATCTTACGCCAGACTGAGGAGGAATAGCTTAGCACAAAGGAAAGGAGCTTACAATGAAGGCAGCCCGATTCTCCCGTTCTACCTTGTCCCCACGGGAATTGGGGCCCGCCGGGCCTGACGTTCGATAAACGTCGTCCATTTTCTTTTTGATCACGCCGACGTAGTCTCGGTCCATAATATCTCGTAGCTGCTCAAACATCCGCTCGACGGTTTTCACAGACCCCGTCGATAAAAGCCGAAAGAGAACGGCTTTTAAAATGTAGAAGACGTCGTCGGGGGTCGTCGTGATCACCGGTGTTTGCGATGTATCGGGGCTGGACAATCGGTGTGCCTGATTCGCGTTCAATGTCGAGCAGGTAAGACGTGCGGCAGACCCACCTTGTCAATGGTGGTGCGGATGTACCAAATTTCTAGAGGTATATAGCGGGAGGTGAGAACGTCCTCGAAGAATTGCTGGGAAGCGGTGGCTTCCAGAACCGAAACCTCCGGCGAGGACGTCGAGGGAGGTTGGATTGGGTCGACAGTGTCGTCCCGGCTTTCCTGGACGCCAGAGTTTAATAACGCGAATGAGATCGAAGTGGGATCTCGTTTACTTTCAGACTCTCAGAAAGGAATTTCTTGAACAAATTCCAGCGACCGGCCATTCCAGCCACTTCGGTTACAACCTTGTCAATTTCTCTTGGGTCGACGAGGTCTTCGTCGACGGCCATGGACGGCTGCTGTCGGCGGGCAGTGGCATACGATGTCAACGTAAGCGGGGGACTTTCTGAAATATCCGCCATCTTGAAACAACATCAGGACTGAGCGAGGAAGAAGCGGTAAATCATGCCTTTCGTTTAACAGAGCGTTCTTCTTCCCAGCCCTCAATAAGTCCCTTGACTACTCTGTCGCACTCTTCCAGTAGACGCGCAACCACACGTTGCATCTTGCCCTCTCCATAATATTTTTCGACTACGGGTTGATGTTGGTCTACTATCAGGGCAATGCTTTCGAAGAGGGCGGTTAAAGCAGTGATGTAATATCGGGGGGATGACGCTGCATATATAGAGGTCAATCAAAGGACAACCTTTCGAAAGACTGTGAATACTTTGCGCAGACGCGGGCGCTCGTACGCGCACGAGGTCAACGACGAAAGAAGCATATGCCTGGAGGCCTTCCTCCTCCCAGCCGATTGCCGGGAATAGTTTGAAGAAGCGGCTCGTTGTCGTAGAGTCCCGAGAACGCGAGGCCTGTTCAAATTGTTGCCGAAAAATGGCGAGCAAATGGTCGCGCGCTGCCTGAAGCGTTTGTGCAGGGGGTAAATGGCTGTCAGAGGTAGGCTATTCCTGCGTCGTGAGACTTTTGACGACAGAGTCGACGAATACACACTGACAACCGCGGTTTCTGCAAATTGGCCAGATATCACGGGAAGGGGCAGAGACATGGCCCGTGCGCAATGACGGGTTGCAGACTCCCAATCTTGGCTATCAATTGAAGATTGGAGGGCTGCTAGGGAGGTCTTCCAGCCATGAACGCAGGGACTTTGCGCCTGTTCTGGTGCCAGAAACATACCTTGAGTTCCATGACCTGGCCAACGCGGTCACCTGCTTCACGGACACGTCGCATTTCCTCGTCGAGAGACCTGACGCGGCCTCCAACGCGTTCTGCTGTTTGGGCGGTGGCAGAAACGGTGGAAGAGAGGAGAGTGGCCTCATTCTGGAGTTCATCGAGGTGAGGTACAAGCGCCTGTAGACGAGCGAGTGAAGCGACAATGGGGTCTCTTGCAGAGAGTAAGTCGGAAAGGGAGTTTGAGAGCTGGGCCTCCTCCGACTGGAACTCGGAGATGGAGGACAGAATATCCTGTAAATTTGTGAGAGAGCGAGGAGACCGCATTCTGTTGCCGTGTGTTGTTCAGCGCCACCTTCGCTAGTTTTTTGTATCTCCGATTCGCCCTCATCTGAGTCATCATGGCCGCCTCCCATCCCGCCGTGTTTACCACTCAGAGCCCATATCCTCTGCCCCCGCAAATGTTCATGATACCCGCGACGTGGTCCCGGTACCAGCTCTCCCAGCTCGTCAACAAGGCACTTTCCCTGGCGAAACCAATCCCGTTTGATTTTCTCCTTCGCGGCGACCTTCTCAAGACTAGCTTGGCCGACTGGTGCACTCAAAATGCCGTCGGAGAGGAGGAGACACTGGAAATAGAGTACATAGAGTCCGTGTTGCCCCCGCAGAAAATGTCCGACCTCCCACACGACGATTGGGTCTCCTCCGTTTCATGCCAACTCGACCAGTGCGTACTCCACCAGTCTGCTGTATAACCATTTATTCTGGTTGCAGGCGTTTTCTGACCGCTTCATATGATGGTCAGCTGCGCGCCTTCGACTATCTGCAGAACCAGACCTGGAGTAGTCCGATCCATGCCGCGCCCATAACCTCGTTTTGCATCGTTCCGTCGACATCAACGGACTCGCACTTGATTGCCACCGCCTCCCATGATCTTACAGCTCAATTGACTGAAGTTACGCTCGAGGGTACGCAACAAACAAGGCCTCTGGCTTCCCTTCACCTCCACACCGCCCCCCTGTCCTCCGTGGCGGCCAGTTCTTCTGGATCCCACCTCCTGACCGCCTCGTGGGACGGCCTTGTTGGCCTCTGGGACACATCTGTACCAGAGGCAGATGAGGTTCCTGAACCCGCGGCGGGAGACAGGAAGAAACGGAGAAAGATCGAGGAAAATAAGCCAAGAAGAAAAGCGCCGCTAACGGTGTTAAAATCCCATACTGCCCGTGTATCGGGTGCCGTCTTCAATGACGAAAAAACGGCGTATAGCTGTGGGTTCGACTCGACCATACGATCATGGGATTTAGAGCACGGTGTATGCGCGAATACTATTGTAAGTATCCTCTTCTTTTCATGCCATTCCAACGCTCATAGGCATGCCAGACGTCATCCGAAAGACCTTTTCTTTCAATTTCGTTGGCCCCATCGTCCGCACCATTCACAGTCTTGGCGACATCAACGGACCGTACAATATCGCAATACGATTTTCGGGATCCCCATCCATTAGCTTCGCTCACTCTAACCCACCCTGCTACGCCATCGTGCATAGTACGGGCTCCGAGCCATGCCTACCAGATATTAAGCGGCGCCTATGACGGAGCGGCCAGGATATGGGATCTGCGAAGCGTCAAGGGGGCGACACCAGTCGCCAGTTTCAAGCCCTGGGTTGGAGACAAGAAAATTCTTGGCGTGGACTGGAAAGTTGGGTTGACTTGTGTTGCGGGCGAAGGTGGACTGGGTGTGTGGAAGGTTGGGGAAGAAGGAGCATAATCGACGACATAAGTAAGAACTACAGTTGTTGCCAGGTCAATCCTTTTGTCAACTTCAATTCTCCCTGTAACCTGAAGTCCTCTGATGACGCCCCGACATGAATAGTATATGTTCCGGGAGATACGCGCCAAGCTTTCTTGCTTGAGTCCCAGAACGCCAGCGCGTATTTATCTAGATGGATCACGAGCTCTTGAGAGGCTCCGGCGGGTATCTCTTTCCCCTTTGCAAAGCCCTTGAGTTGATAAGTCGGGGTGGTAAGGCCAATGGGGGGGTAGGAAATGTAGATCTGAGCAACTTCAGAGCCATTCACAGGACCATCATTTGTAACAGTCAGAGAAACCGTGAATGCAAGTCCAGTCTCGAAGTTGACACTCGAGATGGAGAGGTTCGAAAACGAGAACGTAGTGTACGAGAGACCAAAGCTTGCATGGACGAGTCAGTTCATGAATGTAAGCGACGTCGACAACTAACCCAAATTCAAATAGAGGCTTTACGCCTCGCGCATGGTAATGCTTGTAGCCAACGAACAAGTCTTCTCGGTAGTGAATCTTGCCGTTTTCACTACGCTGATTCAAGTATGCCGGAGTATCCTCGATGCGAACCGGAAACGTGAGTGGGAGGCGGCCGCCAGGGTTCACCTATTCCGTTGAGAGTGTGAATTTCAAAGCATAAATCTTTACCTTTCCCCAGATTACATCGGCGATGGCATTACCTATACTAGGTTCAGAAGGAAGGAAGGCAGGGGATAAACGAAAGTGCATACCAACTTCGTTTCCGAGATACCACGTTTGGATCACGCTGCGGACATCTGCAATCCACGGCATCGAGGTGGCCGAGCCCTGCACGGTGGGTCAAAACTTCCATCACGTCAACTTGAAAGTGCAGCTCACAGCCTGGATGCACACGATGATATTAGGGTTCGCAGCCGCTATCTTGGATATAACCTCGTCCTGGCGTCCGGGTAAAGCAAGAGTAGGACGATCAAAGCCCTCACTCTCCCATTCGGGTGTAAGTCCTGCAACGAACAGAACAACATCACATTCCTGCTGCAAGAGCGATAGCGGAGTCGACTGCTGCATCGGGGTCGATTTTTTCGCAGCCCCCGAGACGCTATTCAAGAGTTGAAAGGAAGTTGGATGCGGACGAGAGGGGTGACTGACAACTCCAAGCATCAACGCAGGTTGTGAACTAATGTCTTCTTCCTCCCTGGTAGGCGATGTGTTGGTGTACTCAACGAGGATGTCCACAGCGATTTGCGCCACGACGTCGATGACCGCCTTTTCCTCAATGGTTCCCTAAGTAAAGTTCAATCAATTGTAACGATTTTGTTTGCCATGGAAGGGCCAACCTGTCCGTAGAAAAAATCACCTGTGTGGAGTGTCAAGAGTGGCTTCTGCAGAAATTTACAACGAACCCGGTGTTTGACTAGTCCAGTTATCGATGGTCAGATTTCCGTTCACCCAAAGTTTCGCCCGGCCTGGAATATAAGATGGGGATTACGAGGCACTGGTCTCGTGAACGAACCTGCAACAGTGAGCCCCAACTCAAACGGCACAGTTTTATCCACAGTGAGCCGGCCAGTAAGTTTGATGCTCCAGTTGGCTGTAAGGCCAGGCGGCAAGAAATCCACCAATTTCACGCGGGTATCCACTATTCTAAATGACGCCACAGGAGCGGTCAGGCCCCCCTGTGAATCGTGGTTGTAGAAGGTGCAGATCCATCCAGGTTCACCCGATGGTGTCTTCAGATTATTCTCAAGTGTCGGGAGGTATTTGTGAGCTAGAGGATAACTTCGGTTTGGATATACAGTGTCAGCTTTTACCGTGACGCTCGTACCATAACAGCCAATGGCATGCTGGATGACAACGTCCGCCGGGGCGCCTGCAACCACTCCGTCGTAAGGAGATACCGAATAGCTCGGCTTCAGAGCAGCAGAACCACCGCCGGAGATGATGTGTTGAAGCGCATTCGGTCCTATGATCGCCAGCTTTTTGGTGTTCGAATAGGATAGCGGTAACTGATTCTCTTGATTCTTGAGCAAAACGATGCTGTCCGCAGCAAGCCGTCTGCAGAACTCTTTGGCCTCGGGGGAGTCGCGGGTCCGTTCAATACCATCCCCATACACGATGTTCGGGTTTTTCCGAGCCTGGTTTTGCACAAAGGTCAACAAGTTTGCAACTCGTTCGTTAAGGGACGACAGTGATAATTTCTGCGCAGTGAGACACTGGTTGACCAGTACGGGAGTACCTTGGGTACGTAAGGGTGGGGAATAAACTCATAGCATGAGATGAACCTACGCCAGCGGGGAGGGCCTATCTCTCATGAGTAGACGGCTACGACAAGAGGGAAAACTCACCGGGCATTTCCAGGTCGAGTCCCGCATTCAGCGCCTCGTCAACTCCGTAGGTGCCGTACCTATGATCCTTGGATGAGGGGGCGGAAGGCAAAGATAGAAGAAGAAAACATTACCAGTCGCTGATAACAAGCCCTGAGAATTTCCATTCATCGCGGAGAATCCCTTGGAGCAGGGTGTGGCTCTCGGAGCAGTGCTTCCCTTGAAGGCGTCCATAACTTGTATGACATAGTCAAACGAAGTGAAAGCAAGGACTGAGATAAACAGACGATGTCATATAGGCGCCTGGCTTTGCATCTTTTTGCGCCAACATGAAGCTGAAAATTCGATCCCATGCCGATCCGAGCAAGAAATAGTGATGCATACGGGTAAAGATATATTTCTCGAAGTGCCCTGTCAGACATTACCGACTCCGCGGCGGTGCGCTGAAGGCAAGTCGGCATATATATGGAGTTGGAGGGAAAGCGCAACTCACTTCGTGCTCTTGGTCGTTCGCAACAAAATGCTTAATGGCTGCACACTTGAATGAAACTTATCGTGTCATCGAATACAATACTGACTGGCAGAAACCCCCTCAGCTTGCAGACCGTTGACATAGGAAGCGGCCAAGGTGCCTACGGAATCGTCGTTTCAATTCACAGCAATAATAATGATTACCTGAGAGATGAGGGTCTTCTGAGAAGGATTCGAAAGCCCTTCCTCCGAGAGGTGAACGCTGGATATTGCAAGTCGGCGCCAGCAAGACCACAGACGACTTGCATTTGGCTTCGGCAGCCAATAAACCGCCAACTTTCTGTATTAATTCGGGGTCGAATGTAGATGCCATTGCGGTCGCACACTATTAGATACGACATGAGCTGAGAAGATCCGAGTCCGGGGGTGATATACAGGTAAGCATTGTGCGGGAGAGGCGACAAAGTGTGAGGATCCTCTGACACCCTGAACGGTTCTGTCAACAGAGGTCCTGCGAACTAGAAGTAGCACACATTGGGACCATCGCTCATGCGAATAGAGGGTATGTTCAAACGTGGAATGGAAGTTGTATTCCACCAATTCGGTGCCCCAAGCAGAGATATCTTTTCATTGGTGGACAACCTGCGGATGAGATCCAACACATCGGCTTGGAGGAAGGAACGGTCCATGGCTGCGAGTGAGAGAGCGGGTGCCATCTGATGTGTTGTATTCAAGTTTGATCTTGAACACGGATGGGCGACCAGCTCTCGAACACCGCACGGCCAAAGACCTCAGCGACGTTGACTCTCCGCATTATCAAGTCCTTTGAATTCCGCACAGAACGCAGTCTCGTCTTGCACGATGTCAATCTTGAATCCACGACTGTAGGCCAGTTGAAAGACACCGCCCGCGCAGGTAACAACCTTCCGACCATGCTGGATCTCAATCCCTCGAGCACCATGCCACAATAGCTGTTACTGGCCAGCCTGGATGGAAGCCATATCGCAATGTCGTCTTGGGTTATTTTTTTTACTCCAATTTCTCCGCCTTTTCGAATCGGCTCTGACTCCCAGTCAGATACGCTTAAACTGTATACTCAAGCCCATGGTGCAAAGGTAAGCCGGTCTGAATATCATTGGATTTGGAATCCACTTGAGCCGACAGACTACCAACCTCATAATAAATTTGGACCACGACGACTGGATACTGGAGAACGACGCCCAGTTACTCGCGGACGTTGGATTTGGTACGACCACAGTTTTGTGGCGTTGCAGCGGAGTACTGAGATGTCTATAAGAAAACGAGACGGAGGTCAGCTTTTTCAACAGGGAATTATATCTTCAGTTCCAAAAGAACCCGCAAGTACGTCGACGAGTTCGTGCAATTCATTTTAACTCACAAAGCCACAGACGAGCTGGGACTGTTAGTCTCTGATAGACAATTAATTGTACCAACGTAAAGACATATATAACTCTAAAATGCGCGACATGAAGCAAACATCCTGAGAAAGCGTCCGTGGTTACTGGTTGGCACATTGAACGCGGGGCTCTTCCCCATCCTCATCCATCGGATCGTCGCGCAACGCACCACCTCTTGACCGCGTGTCGACGTCGTCTAGCGTAACCTCGTCCAAAACGATGTTTTTCGGGAAGGTGTCGATGGGTTTCCGCGGCGGGAGGGCCTTCTCGAGCATAGGAATAACCGCAGGGTCGAGGCTGTCTGGGAAGTGGACCGAGAGTTTGACATACATGTCGCCGGGCTCGTGATGGCGCTGCGACGGCATGCCCTGGCCATGAATGACCTTGATGTCGCCTACAATGGGGTAAGAATTCAAGTTGAATGCACAAAGGAGAGCGACGTACCGTGCTTCACCACCTCTCCGGGTTCCAGCTTTACGACGAGAGCACGGTCATCAAGGTGCTTGATCGAAAACTCGCCACCGCCCAGGGCTGTTAGCAGGTCGAGATCGACCTCTGCTATGAGATCGTTTTCTTGCCTCTTGAATCGGTCGTGGGGCTTTTCTTCAATGACAATCATAACGTCGCCGGGCTCCGCGGTTGGTGACTCGTCGCTCTCGCCGCGGAACGGTATCGTCTGTCCGCCTTTCATGCCCTTGTCTATGTGCACATCGAGGATCTTCTTCTCGGGGAGGACCTTCTTTCCTTTGCATTGTACGCAGCGGTCCTTGGCGTTGATAATTTCGCCCGTGCCAGAGCACTCGTCGCAGGGAGATTGGATCTGCTGGATCATCGGACCCATTTGACGGAGGGTGACCTTGATGCCGCGGCCGCTGCAAGTGTGACATGTGCGGACGGCGCCGTCCTTGCCACCCTTGCCTTTGCATTTCGTGCAGATGCGGTTGCGCGTGAGGGCAAGCTTGGTCGTTTTGCCCTTGTACAAGTCTTCTAGAGTGACGTGTACGCGGTGAACAAGGTCCTTGGTTTTACGAGGACCCTGATTCCTCGAGGGCCCACCACCGAAGAAGCCTCCCCCGCCGCCGAAGCCACCGCCCCCGAATAGCTGACCAAAGAGATCCTGGGACGGCGTAAGTCCGTATGAAAAACTTGAAAAGTGCAACAACGTACGTGAGGATCCATGCCGCCCATACCGCCCTGCTCAGATAGCCCAGCCTCTCCTCGTGCGTCATATATGCTGCGTTTGTCGGGATCGGATAATATTTCGTAGCTAGGAAGGAGATTTATAACTTGAACGAGCGATGTCAGCAAAGGGCCACCTACGCATGCGTAACCTCCTTGAACAATTCAGGATCGCCACCCTTGTCAGGGTGCAGCCGCAGAGCTCTACAGATGCGTTGAGTGGACGAGTGAGCTTGAAAGGAGCGGATAGTACTTCTTGCGGTAGGCTTTTTTGAGATCGGCCTCGGATGCGGATGGCGGGACCTCGAGGAGGTCGTAAAATTTGCTAGAGGGAGGTGAGATAGGGAAGATGCGACAGCCAATGGACCGACGTTTCTCTAACCATAGTGTGAAAGGAGGAGATGAAGGTAGGAGGACAAGGGGCAGGCTGTTACGCACAGCAAAACGCACTTGCCGTTTTGAGCATGTTCAATCATTCCATGAGTCTCGATCAGGTTCGACAGGGCTTGAAATATTCGTATGCAGGTACTTAGAAAGACCGAGGCTTAGTAAAGAGTGACGAATTATATTCAATGTCCATTGGAACCGTTATCGAACAGGATTACAGCGCTGCCTATTATGTGGACATGAACATCGACACCCAACTTGCCCTTTCTCCACCTTCACTTCTCAGCTTGCGTTTCCTTCTCCAGCAGTTGGAGACGCAACTGAGACGTCGGAGTATACATCAAATCTCCGCTGGACCGTCACCGGGATGCCCGCCCTGGCACTCTCCATCACCGCCGGGTCTGAAAGGCAGTTGAGGTAGAAACAGACCAAAATTTCACGACTACGACTTACCAATATCAGCGTAGATAATGTCCTCTGCTTCGGCCGCCTCGACGAGAACCTTGGCCCTGAATGAAGCGTTGGAGTGAAGACTTGCGCGACGAGTGAGAAACAAACATGGGGTCTACGACCATGGAATGGCCCCACTGCAGGAGCACAGATGCGTGAGCAAAGGTCGAGAAGGAATGCTGCACTCACGGCATGGTATCCTGCGGTCATGTCGCGAGCAGGGCTGCACATGGCAAAGAAAACTTGGTTGTCCACCGCACTGAAGAGTCGGATTAAAACTAGCGGTGGAAAGAACAACGATGATTCTACCGTGCGCGTTGCAGCAGTTCCCAATGAAGAGGACCCGTGGTCAGGTTAAAAGCACCGGGATAGATGAGCACATGGGCACCTGCGCACAAGAAATGTGAGTTTGCAGACATTGGTGAGACAACGCAAGAGACCCTGGCGGGCGGAAATCATGGCCAGCTCGGGGAAGCGTATATCATAGCAGATGCCGAGTCCAATGCGTGCGAATTCTAGCACTATATGAGCTCTGGATTAGATGAGATACTTTGATATGCATACCGGTATCGAAGTAATTAGTTGTAGAGCCTCCGGTCAAAGTCTCGCTCTCCTGCACGCAGTGAGACGAGCTTGGTTTATGGTGGAAGGCACATACTTTGAATGTGATTTTGCCTGGAATATCAATGTCGAACAAATGAACCTTTCGATGCATTGCAACGAGATCGCCTGCCCCCGCTGAATGGTTACAAAGAAGAGTAGGCAAGTAACGTACCGTTGGGATTATACACGGTACAAGTGTTGTATAGGTCGTTGCCTTGAACATCGCGTTCCGGGATGGATCCTGTTGTTCGACTGAGTTGGACGGTCAGAGAGTTGCGTGATTAGAACGTTCCTCCAATGAGCCATGTCTTGGTTTCTTTCGCAACGCTGGAAAGCATCTTGACACCTGGCCAACCGTGGTGGTGTCGGTGTGTACACGCCCGAATACCGTTGACGCACTTTCACTCTCGGATTGGGCGACATTGTACGGATTTCCTGTGTAGCCAATCTTCTCCGCATAAACAGGAAAATGGACATGGCCATAGGGAGAGTTGAAGCACTCCTGGACGCGATGAGATATCTGGCGGCGAGAAAGGCGCACAAACGAACAGGGAGAACGATGAGATCTGGTTTATTAGGGCCCGCTGCTGCATTGAGAATCATCTGGCGGGCATGGGTGAGGTTGTCTGTCTTGTTGGGTGTTACATGGCCGAGCTGTATCAGGGCGAGGCGGAATTGCTTGAAGGAAGGAGCCATAATGTGACGTCACTCTATGCCTCTCCTTGTCCTCTACAATCCCGTCTCGGGCGACAAATCCGCAAAGGTCTGCTTTATTCACGCCGAGCCCACGAAATCTCACTCCATTCCGCTAGCCCTTCTTCGACGAGCACGTCTTGCCGCTCCTCGAGTCTGGTGGCAAGCAAGTCGACAAGGTCGTCGCGACTGAGCACCCCAATCATGCAGGCAAGATCCTCGTGGATTTCGTGGAAGAGCATCAAGGTGCTCGGCCTCCCGCTATGCTTTGTTACGCGCACGCGCTCAACAAAAGGTTATCAATTTATTAGGCGAAATCGTCGTCGTCTTGGGCTCTGGGGACGGTACTTTGAACGAATGCATCACCACCCTCTCCTCCGCTCAATTTACCGGCTCCAGGGCCGGTGCTCCACCCAAGGTTGTTTTTGTTCTCGTTCCTGCAGGCACCGCCAACGCGTTGTATTCCACTCTGTTCCCTTCCCCGGCTGAAGGAACCGCCGACCTGGCTTACCGCTTACAATCCGTCAACTCATTCCTTGCCGGCGCGAAAACTCGTCCTTTGACCCTGGCTATCACTACTCTTTCTTCCCCTCCGTCCGCTCGCAAGCGACCGCAAGGTAGGTCCGCGAGTGCAATATACTCCGCACATCGGCCAACCTTTGCGATCTAGCCAGGATCTCCGCTGTCGTTGTTTCCACTTGTCTCCACGCCAGTATCTTGAAAGATTCCGAGGCCCTGCGGCAGGAAATGCCCGGTCTCGAGAGATTCAAGGTTAGATATGTTCCACTGCTTCTGACTTGTCTGACGGGAACAGGTGGCTGCGGAGAAGAACGGTAGCAAGGTAGGTTTTCATTGGCCCACTGGAATATGAGGATTGACGGAATCTTTGCAGTGGTACAACAGTTGGGTGAAACTGCTACCCGCGCTCGGCGCTGAAGTCGTCCAAATCTACGATCCGACCACTAAATCCTTCATCGACCACCCTGAATCTGATTCTGATGACCCAATTGTGGATATGGACGGCCCCTTCGTTTATTTCCTGTCCACGGTGAACGTAGGTCGGTACCCGTTTTTTTGTCTCCCGATTTGCGTTCACCTCGTAAAAGATCGCTTGGAACCTGCTTTCATGATAGCGCCGCTTGCATCTCGGCTACCTCCCACCGAAGCTGCTTGCGACCTTGTCATCGTGCGCCCCTTCCGCTCTCCGGTCGTGTCCTCTGACACGCCGCAAACGCGGGAGGCGTTTACGGCGACATCATGGAAGGTCCTCGGGGCTGCATACCGCAACGGAAGCCACGTTGATCTGAGATACGACGCTAACGGTGAGGTTACCTCTGAAGGAGACGGCCCCAGCGTCGTGGAGTATATCCGTTGCGGAGGCTGGGAATGGACTCCAGTATGTCTCGAGTTATTTATCGATGGCAGATGGATATTCAGACACTATTAGGTCGACGAGGACGAGGACGCGCATTTCCTGTGCACCGACGGCGCGATATCGACCATCGAGAAGGAGGGTAGAGCAGTATGTTCTGCGGCAACCCCCTCCACCGACGCCGGATTTCTGGTGCACGTTTAGATCAAGTCTAAGTATAACAGTCTGTACGATACAAAGTTGTGTCCGTTACTTCTGAAGGGCCTTCTCCACCGCTGCTTTTGAAGCCTTGTATACTTCGTCTGCTGGCGGGCTGCTGTCTATCTGCAGCATCGTATAAGCGTCAGGCAAGGCGAAACTCAAGGTCGCGCACTTCAGCAACCTTCCCAAGGGCTTCATAGTGTTTTATGACGGGCATCGTCGTTTCCTTGTATGTAGCTGAGTAATATCAGCATCCGCCATGGATCTTTGTATTTTCACTCACTGAATCGCTTTTTGATGCTCTCGGCGTTGTCATCTTCGCGACCGCTGGTTTTTCCGCGTTCAAGGAGCCGGGAAAGCATTACCTCCTCGGTTGTTGAGTAGAAGAGGACCAGCGAAGCCATACAAACCTGGAAAGCATGTAATTAAGGTCGGGGAATGAATATACCCAACTTGCATCCTCGTCGAATTTAATCGCCTGGTCCATCTTGCGGGGGAAGCCATCCACGAGGAAACGGCCGCGGCCGTTTGCCCAACCCTCACCGGTTCTCCCTTCTTTCAGTGCATCCGCCATCGCGTTCTCCAAAAGTTTAACAGTTACTTCCATCGGCACGATGGTGCCTTCGCGGATGCAGGTTTGGATGAGCTCGCCAAACTGGGAGCCTTCCCGGTGCTGCTCAGCGCGGAGGAGATCACCGGCTAACCGAAGAACATTGGCATCGAGGCATGCAGAACATGTTGTACACTAACCCGAAAGGTGACAGAACCCGAAATCTTTGACGAGGTAGCCGCACTGGGTGCCCTTGCCTGTCCGACAAGGCTAAGTCGCGTCGCAGTAGAACCAGCAGCGACTCGCACCTGCTCCGGGTCCCCCGAGCACGAATAGAACGGTGACTTTGCTGTGGTCAAAGGCAGGAGATTTTCGGAGGTGAAGAGCATCCGCTATTTTGTCGATGATAGCGGGCATTATAGCTTGCGAACGGGGGGAGGATGGAGCTCCTGGGATCGACTGTGCTGGAGGGCGGAGGCGGGGGCGGTTTGTTCTCTGTGTTGAATTCGAGTTGCAGTAGGCTGCAGGATGCTCCAAACGAACCTTTTCCGGACGATGTAGGTGAACGTTCCAAACGAGACGCAGACGAGAGAAAGGAAGATGAATGGATTGGGACCCTTTGCCATTGGCACTGTCACACCGTGACCGTGACCCCATGAACCAGTTCAGCTTGGACTTTGGGTCCGAAATCTATGTACTACGCGCCGCTCAAGACGTTGTCGCCCTAGGCAGCGACCACTCGGTAGAAATACTCGTCGTTCTCGAGAATTCCCTCAAGCTCGTCGCGTCCTTTCACATTGGCTCCAGAATAAGTGCCCTGGCTTGGTCGCCGCGCACCGTGTCCCCCTCTGCCAGCGATGATTGGCTCATAGAGTTGGTTTGGTTTCATTCACGTCTCGGAGTTCTCTCAAGCCATACTCCGCAAGGCTCACGGCTGCAAGCGCCGATTTCGGCCTCCATCTCCTCACAAAGGTGCCGGAAAGGGAAGAAACTGTCTATCCGTTCGGAGGTTACCAGCTTCCTCTTATTCCTTTGTTCGAATTTAAGCTCTATCCAGGGGGGCTCAGCGGACACCATGGACGCGTGAACGACATGACCTTTTGCGGGGGCAAGGGAGAAGACAGCATTCGTTATGTGGCGACTGTGTCAGGTATAACACTGTGCATTAATATGAGGCGTTCTTTCAATTGATCGTTAATAGACGACAAAATGCTAATGGTATGGGACCTATACCCCACACTGGACACCTCCTCGGGGAGGTCATCGCCCGAATCAGGAATGTCCGCTTCGCCGCCACGTCTGCAGCCCACTGCATATGTTATTGCGTTCCCACATCCGTTGACGAGCGTCAGCTCGCACCCTTCCTCTTCCAAGGCCTTTTTGGTGTCCGATACGCGCGGTTCCATCTTCCTGACCGACTGGCGCTCTGATCCGGAAGACAGCGACTACGACAGTTGGCGGTTAGTCGAGCTTATCGAACCATACGCGTTGGCCGCGACCTCCACGGGAATCTCTGTCCCAGGTGGGTGGGCGGCTTGGAGGGGCGACAATGCCGACATGTACGTATCCCCCGACACCCTCCTCATCCGACCTCTCATGAACCAAGTGTTGGAGCTGTCTACGGCTCTCGGTATTCTTTGTGGGACATTTCTAGACTTCAAGGCGGCAAACCAATGTCTGGAAATAGCTTTCCACAGGGTGGACATCGTTTTCGGTATGTCTTGATTTTCATTGTTTCCGCGGCTCACTTGAACCATTTCCAGGTGGTGTCCTAGCTATCCCGAATACTTTGCGATCTCGACTCAATCTCCGGTTAAAGGTGCCGCACTAAACATCCATAATATCAATTATCCAAACGCAACGACCATGGCATTGGCTCCGCGGCCTCATTTTATTCGAGACTTTGATTGGCTCCCATCGCGCACTCCTCGCATCGCGGCTGCTGTTGGACGCAAAGTCGTTGTTTTCTCGGTCGCAGTTGATTCATAATAACGGCCAATGTAATCCAGCATCCAACAATCTATTGAAATCACATTTGCCGAGATTCGGATTATCCTTACGACAATGTACACTAAGTTTATACACGGAACAAGCACAGAAAAAGAACAGCGTCGGGAGTACAATTAGTGCCCGTAGTTGGCTTGGGCGACGGCATGGTGCATGTGGTAGGGGAGCTGATGACCGTCAGCGGCGGATTGCATGTTGCGGGACTGGTCCCCGTCGCCGAAGCCCAACTCCAGGAACATGTTCTTCCAATAATGGGCATCTAGTTCCGAGGCGTGGTGCGGGATGGAAGGAACGTAGCCCTCAGAGTGGTAGGTGACAGGGATGGGTGCAGAGAGGGACGCGGTCCCGTTCCTCGCAGTCGGGGACTCTTCCGGCTGAGCCGCGATATTCGTGGGAGATGTGGGGAACTGGAAAGATTGCTGGTCATGGGAGGGTGATATCTGCTGAGGAGGGTATATTGACGTGGGTGTCGGGGCTAAGAACAACAGAATAAGCACATAAATGCGAAGGCACGGGGAGCTGGATGATTACCTTGTAACCGGGGATCAATGGGCATGCTGTCGTATCGCTCAGATTCGCCTCGCCGGGCCTTGAAAATGTCATTGGCCAACAGACTCCGGAGGAATCGGGCGTGGTAAGCCGCCGAGGTGGACGCCGGAGAAAGAACAGACGCGTCGTAATATGCGTCAGCTGTCTTGGAAATGAGGGTATGTATTTCGTGGGCGGTGCCTTCGTGCAGCTGGGCCAGAGTGTTGGAACTGCGGAGAAGCTAAAGGTGCCAGGTCATTGACGAAGGAATCAGAGTGAATGTGCTTTACTTTGAGAAGGAACACGGCCGAGTAGGCGCACATGACGGTGATAGAGTCCTGACCATACCGCTGAACGGACGATAAGCACGGGAAAATAAATTGTACGACAACCTTACAAGCATGCTCATGGAAGGGAAATCCTTGGAAACGATCCGCAGATTATCGAGCGCACTCGTGCAGCATGCCGAGAGCGCCTGCAGGCTCGGGCTTGCCCGACTCGACTGTTATGCGCTTCAGTTCGAAAGCTTAAAGTAAGGGAATGGGATACGAACAGGAGCCAAGGAGGCCTGGATTCCGAAGCTGTTCAGGAACAGCCGGACATGCAGTCGGAAAAAGCTGAGGAAGGAGAAGTGGAACGATTCTCCTCCAGCTACTGGAGAGATCAATGTGGTGTTCTTGTGGATCGTAAGGGATGTGACCAACCTCGCTGCATTTCCGCCTGCCAGTTGTCCATCCATTGCGTCAACTTGCCGTTGCAATTGCGGAGTACAACCTCGTAGTTGACATCGTTGTGGTTGCCGTTAGCATTGCCGCCTTTCGAGTAAAACATGTCTGTCGTCTCGGACTGTCGTCTGTCGGTCAAAAGATTCCTCAAGGAGGATCAAGACGTACAGAAATGCGGCGGAGCTGCACAAAGGCGGCGACGATAACGTCCTCGGGGCGGGGAGGGCTTCCGGCCTCCTCGTGCCAAGTTACCGAATGGCGGACGAACTCGTCTTCAGGAAGCATCCAATTTCGGCCAGTCTGGGTACTGAGACTGCGGTCATGAGTGAAGAGGACGAGATAGGTGCGCTCGCGATTACGGCGCTCCAGCATCTGGAATTCGGATTCGTTCGGAGGCGGGGAGGCATGGTATCGGTTCAAGCCCAACTCCACGGCCATGCGGCATGCCTTGGGGGCCAGGTCAGCGGGAATCGAAAAGGAGGGAAGCGAGCTCACATAGCCTATGTAGGTCCATGTCCGCTGGTCGTCGGGGTCCTTCCAGTACGTGAGACACGCAAAAGCTTGAACGACTTCGACACGTTTCCAGGCCTCTGCGAAGGCGCGAACAGCGAGCTCGTGAGCAAGCTTCTGGCACGGTTTGAACATCTCGGGCTTGAAGAACTTGCAGCCGGCCATGATGAGAGTGGTGAAGAGAAAAGGGCATTTTGTGCGAACATAATGGACAGAGTGGAGGGCGGGGTCAAAGAGATTGATGAAGGGGTTGAGGCGAAGGAAGATGAGATCGAAAAGAACCTTTGCTTGGTCCTCGTCGATGATGCCGGCGCTTATGGGATCGGTGTGAGGCGGCGAGGCTCTGTTTTGGTGCGGGGGCGAAAAAGAGGGGCGCGAGATAGCGTTGCCCTCGGGTGGATTGAGGATGGTGCGGAAGAAGGAGTTGCGCTGGTTCTCCTTGCGGATGAGTTTTGCGGGGAAGAGGGCGCGGTCCTCTGGGTCTGGGTCGTCGTCGGCGTCGTCCATGTCGATGGAGCGGGAGCCATGACTGGACGCGGGGTAGTCGCCATTCTGATAGGGAGGGATGTTGAGCGGGGGCAGCTCGTTGGAGGGGAAGTGCGAAGCGGTGGCAGAGTAGGGATCGCGGTGGAGGTAGGGGTCGCGGGGATCCGAGGGATAGGGCTGGTCTGCCACCTGGGACTTGAGCTTTGCGGTGTTGAGGCCCTTTTCGAGGCGACGGAGCATCTTGGACGCCTCGGAGAGTCTGGGGCAGGTAAGAGGCCATGCTCGGCGAGGGCGAGAAAAAGGGAACGGACTTTGAGCCTGGCTTGCGGCCCCTGCGGTGTTTCTCGAATATGCACTCGACGTTTGCGCGTTTGCAGCGCTGGCATTGTTTCTGGCCATCGTCTGCGCCGACGCATTTCATCTAAATGGCGATTCACGCAAGGCAAATAAAATGAACGGCGGCCAAAGGTACCTTGGCGGCACGACAGACGGTACATGCTCTTGCACCGCGGACGACGGGGGACTTTGAGCTGGGAGGGGGGGAACGTCAAGGGACGAATAATGGGAGGAGCGGGGGAGACGAACGCGGTGTCCTGGTCGAGGGCGGCATCGTCTGGTTCCATTAGGATATCAAGAGGATATCAAGACGGTGATCAAAGCTATTGGCAGTCGCCGGAGCGCGTCTTTCGCGGGTGTGGGCGACGTCGAGAACGGCGACGAGCGCGTCGTGGTCGTGTTGTGGGTGCGGGCGGAGGCTGGAACCAGGATAACACTTTATCTTTATACTAAGCGGACACACAAAAGTTCCGAGGACGGCGGAGGAGCTTCTGTTGACGCTATGGATCTTTATTATTCCACGCTCAAACTCACCCAGTCGGGGCGGGCGCACGTATGGGATGCGCCGCGAGGTGACCACAACGTCGACGACGGAGGGAAAGTCTCTTTTATTTGACTTTTTGTTTTTATTATTTGTTTTTAATTTTAATTTTCCCTTATAATAATATCTTTTCTATTTTTATTTTATTATTTATTTATCTGTGTTTTTCATACACGACTCCGTGGCTGTGTCGTCGTTCTGTCCTGACCGCTATGGTCAGAATTATCATCAAGGGTGGTGTGTGGAAGGTGCGCGTGTCTCGAACCACAAACACCCCGTCGGTGCTAACCCACTCACCTAGAACACCGAGGACGAGGTCCTCAAGGCTGCCATCGCAAAGTATGGCAAGAACCAGTGGGCCCGCATCTCTTCTCTCCTCGTCCGCAAGACTCCCAAACAGTGCAAGGCTCGCTGGTACGAATGGCTCGACCCCTCCATAAAAAAGACAGAGTGGTCAAAGACCGAGGACGAAAAGCTTCTCCATCTCGCAAAGCTTATGCCCACCCAATGGCGCACCATCGCCCCCATTGTCGGTCGTACAGCCGTTCAATGTCTCGAGCGATACCAGAAACTGCTTGACGAGGCAGAGGCAAAGGAGAACGAAGATCTTGGTCTTGCTGGTCCCGACGGCGACAGCGGCCCCAGCGCTGACGATGTCCGCCGTCTGCGTCCTGGTGAAATCGACCCCGACCCGGAAACCAAGCCGGCCCGCCCAGATCCTATCGACATGGACGAGGACGAGAAGGAGATGTTATCCGAGGCCCGCGCCCGTCTCGCCAACACCCAGGGAAAAAAAGCCAAGCGCAAGGCCCGCGAACGCCAACTCGAGGAAGCACGTCGCCTCGCCGTCTTGCAAAAGAAGCGAGAACTCAAGGCAGCTGGAATAATGCAAGTCCATTTCTCGTTTGCAAGTGGACATCACATTGACCGCTGTACAGAATGCGGCACAAGACCAAGCGAAAGGGCATGGACGTATGTACCGCTCCCTCATTTGCAATTTACTTTTCTAACAAGGAGCGCAGTACAATGCCGACATACCGTTCGAAAAAAAGGCCGCTGCGGGATTCTACGACACCTCGGAGGAGCAGGCCCGCGTCGCCTCTGCTCCCGTGGGGCAGACCTTGCGGCGACTGGAGAATAAGCGCAAGCCAGCCGAAGAGGAGGAGGCGGAAAGAAGGAAGCGGCAGCGGAAAAACGCCCCGGGCAAGGAGGGAGGCGAAGGTTCTGGCCACCAGACAAAGTTCATTGCCGCTAGGGATGCGCAGATTCAGAAGCTGAAAGAGGCAGAGTCCATTGGGCGGCGGAGGAAGCTCATGCTTCCCTCTGCGCAGGTGGGCGAGGCAGAACTGGAGGACATCGTCAAAATCGGACAGGCGGGGGAAAGCGCCAAGGCCTTGGTTGAGGGCGGAAGTGACGCTAGCGGGAAGCTTTTAAGCGACTACGAAGGGTTGGAGAATGCGAGGATGGCCCGCACACCGCGAACGGCACCTCAACGTACGTTGAATCCTTTTCCAACTGAATTGTATACTAAACCATCTACAGAGGACAACGTCATGGCAGAGGCCCGCAATCTACGGAACATGTCGATGGCTCAGACCCCGCTGCTCGGTGACGAGAACACACCGTTACATGTCGGGCCGGGAGGTGGCACCGGCTTTGAAAGCGCCACTCCGCGCCACCAAGTCGCGTTTACCCCCGAATCCTCTTGCGACACCGCTGCGGGCCGATGGCCTCGACGGTTCTGCAACCCCTCGCACCGATGGTGGTCGCGGTGCCTCGGCTACCCCATTACGGACGCCGATGCGTGACAGTCTGTCCATTAACCCCGAGGGATTCACCCCCGTCGGCGACACCCCTCGCGAGCAACGCCTCCGGACGAATTCCGCCAAGCGGGCACTGATAGCTGGGTTCAACAGCCTCCCGACGCCGGAAAACAACTTTGAGCTACTTGTTCCCGAGGAGGAGGACGAGGAGGATGTGAATGGAACGGCGCTGTCGGAAGAAGACGCAGCGGAGCGGGATGCCAAGTCGAAGAGGCTGCGGGAGGAGCAGCAGCGCAAGGCACTGGCGCGGCGGTCTCAGGTGGTACAGCGCGGTTTGCCGCGGCCCCCCAATGTCGATGTCGGTGGCCTGTTGGCGCGGCTCAACATTGACGAGGATGAAGAGGCGCAGAAACTCATCAACAAGGAGTTGGCTGAGCTACTTCAACACGACTCCGTCGCGCACCCAATTCCAGGGACGTCGCGTGTCGGTGGAACGGTTTCCACATACGAGATACCAGCGGACGAAGATGTCGACGCAGCGAGGGCACTCATTCATCTTGAACTTGCATCTGCCGTGGGCTTCACCAACGCCAACCCGGAGCAGCTCCGCGAGGGCCTTTTCGCACTGGCCAAGGCGGAAACAGCCGACGAGACGATTTCATGGGCTTCCACTCGCCAGCAACTCACGTATGACGCAGCCAACAAGGTCTGGGTGGAGCCTTCGACTCTTTCTGCCGAGGAGCGCATTGCGGGATACAACGTGCAACTGGAGGAGAGTCGCGAAATGATGGGCAAAGAGGCAGCTAAAGCGGCGAAGGCAGAAAAGAAACTGTCCGTCGTGCTTGGTGGCTACCTCTCGCGCTCCGAAGCGCTGTCCAAGCGGATCACGGACGCTTTTGACGAGCTGCAGAAGACAAAGGTGGAATATGAGAGCTTCTCACGATTGCAGACGAACGAATCGGCCGTGGGTCCGCGCCGGCTGGAGGCTCTCAAGGAGGAAGTGGAGAAGCTCGAACGGCGGGAGAGGTATCTCCAGGAACGGTACTCTGAGTTGGAAGCAGAGCGGCGGGACGCGCAAGATCGCGTGCAGACACTGGAGGAGAAGATGATGGATGATGCGGAGGCGCTGAACGAAGCGCAGCTTGCCGCGATGGAAGAGGATTAAGAACCAACCGTACGAAGATCTTGTCGCCTGTATTTTTATCGGCCTACCGGTGTCGTTTGTGCTGGTCTGCCGTGTTGCCTCGAGGTTCAGGGCTGCCCCTGACTACCAATTCGGGTAATCACTTTCAAAGGGTCTTTGTGTGCGAGCACGTATAAAACGCATGGTATGTTATCCGTGTGTTGTAGTAGACGATGCCAGTTGTTTCCCATATCCTCGTGTCGGTCGACCCCCGAGATGCTACCCAGGAAAATCAGATTCCGGTCGGCGCCATGGTGGGAGGGCTCGCCGGTGGCGCGATCCTCGCAATCCTGTGCACTGTGGGCTTGCTCCTATGGGCCAGAGCCCAGCGAAGGGCGAAAGAACGGAAAGGAGAAGCGGTGAGGCTAAGTTTTATTAAATAACGATCGTAAAACTTAAGAGGATTTTAGCATCGGACAAGGACTAACACACGCCACAATGCGTTGGCCAAAGCAGTGGCCCAAGGCGTATCGGCCCATATTGTTGCGCCCCGCACAGGCGCACGTCAAGTTCTCGGAAAAGGGGGCATCCCTCCGCGGACGCCTTCTGCTCCAAAGGCGCTGCGATCTGCGAAAATGCAACACTTGGAACATAAACCACAGGTGCGCGCGCCGGTTGGGGGCGTTCCGCGGCTTGCCGTCGACGGCAACCTCTGCGTCTTTGTACTCGGCGGCAAGCGCAGAAGAGCATCAGATCCGGGCACCGACGAGTTTGATTCTGGCGGCATTCACACGGGCAACCGACGGGAGCCGCCCCACCGGGCATCGCAGGCGACCTCTGGGTCGGCATACTCGCAGGACATTGGGGTACGGGGGTGGCGTATTGACATCTAATGGAACAGGATTTGCTATTGTAGGGACTTTATATGTTGCTGGACATGTACATTAGCGTATTTGCGGATTAATTAGCGAGTTTTAGAAAACGACGGACTTGCTCCACCTAGCGCGACGGACGCCTTGAACTTGTCGACCTCTTGCCAACAGTCGAGCGGAGTGGTGGCGTTGTTTCTACTGCAGATGAACAGAGTGCCTGCAACGCGGAGTGGACTGAACGCACTTGTAGCATGCGACGAGGGCGTCGCTGTTCTGACGGAGGGCGGGAAACTCGGAGAGGTCTCTGCGTGCGTGGAATCGGTCGACTTTTGCGCGGACCTCGTCCAGGTCTGCGAGGAGGGCGGCGGAGGTCTTTACTGAATTTGGGTCGCCAGCCATGGCGCGCTCGCGGTCGAGGTTTTCCTTCTCGAGTGCGGCGTGTATCTGGTCGCGGACGAGCTGTTCCTCTGCGCGTAATTGCTGAAGGTCTGCCTGGATGCGTGCGCGGATATGGGCGTCTATAGAGTTCTGGCGGCCGGGTGAGGGGTTGGTGGACGCGGCATTGTCGGCGAGGGTGTCGACGAGGTCCTGGGAGAACTGGACCGGGGACGGGTCGACCGTCGAGCTATGGGAAGAGCCCATTTTCTGGAGGTGTGACTGTGACTGCATACGCGTCTGCATAACGCGTTCTCTTATTCCTTCCATGGACCACTTTCCCTTGAACTGGGGTCGCCCTGTACGCTGCTCGCAATCTCCCCCGTTATATACTCACACTATATTTACAGCGAAACGACGCCGTGGACCTCTATGGGACCTTCCCCATCGCCCAACGCCCAACGAATGGCCCAAAGGACGCTTTTTCAGCAGGCATCCAGCACACGCAGCAGCCCATCGTAACCGGGACCAGTGTTCTCGCTGTAAAATTCAAGGACGGTGTCATGATGGCCGCCGACAACCTCGCATCCTACGGCTCCCTCGCCCGCTTCCGCGACATCCAGCGTCTGCACCCCGTAGGCGAGCACACCGTCATTGGCGCGGGCGGCGACATGAGCGACTTTCAATACATCCAGAGCATCCTCGACGAGATTATGATCGACGAGTTTGCCGCTGGTGACGGCCATACACTCGGTCCTGCCGAGGTGCACAACTACCTCTCTGAGCTCATGTATGCGCGCCGCTCAAAGATGAACCCGCTGTGGAACTCGCTGCTTGTCGGTGGGTTCAAAGATGGCAAGCGGTTCGTGTTGTTCTTTCCTCATGGTATGAATTCTCAAGTGGTCGGCACAGCTTCCTGGCGTTTGTTGATCTGCTGGGCACGACATACTCTGCCTCGACGCTCGCGACGGGCTACGGGGCACATATTGCACAACCGCTGCTGCGCCGCGCCGTCGAGGGTCGCGAGGACACGCTGGAGGAGGACGAGGCGCGAAAGATTCTCGAGCAGAGCATGCAGGTGCTCTTTTACCGCGATGCGCGTAGTAGTGACCAGGTACACATTCTGTCTGGCCCATTCGCTCGACTGCTAATAACGCGTTTACAGTACCAAATCGCGACGATTACTGCCGCGGGTGTGCACATATCCGAGTCGCGCAAGCTGGAGACGTCGTGGTCATTTGCGGAGGGGGATCCGTGGGTACGGGGCGCAGACCCAGTAGCAGTGTAATTCAGAATTCAAGTTGAATTGCTTTTACTATATTGTACACTTTACGCGAGCTGCGCGAGAATCGTTTTGGCGTCAGTCACGGTGAGCTGGCTGGGTACCTGCTCAACGGCGACAGTCTCGACCTTGTCCCCGTTGGCCACGATGACGTAACGCTGGGACAAGGGTCAGGGACGAAATAAGCGAAACGAGTGCGCACCTTTGAGCGGACATTGCCCAACAGCGGCGATGCGTCGAACGTGAGACCGAGGGCAGAGCTGAACGCGCTTGCGTCGTCCGAGATGAAGCGCACAGCTGTGGCGGGGTCAGGGTAAGGGAAACCGGCGGGAAAGTGCGGCATACGGGTGCCTCCAGGTGCGAGGTTCTCCTTCCACGCTCTACAGAACAAGTAGTCAGCGGGAGTGGAGAATGTGGCATTGACGCGTACTTGAGGACAAACACGTCGTTGACGGCGACGATGGAGATTTGCTCGATACCCTTCGCCTTGAAGGCGTCAAACTGGGAAATGTAGCCTGGTACTTGAGCGTGGCAAGTGCCGGTGAAGGCACCAGGTACGCCGACCTAGAGACGGGTGAGTGGATGGCGAACTATGGTGGGGAGGACGACAAACGATGATGTGCTTGCCATTTGGAAATGCAAAGGGTGCGGGCTTGTCTGCGGCGTCTTCCTTGACTGGAACGGCAGGGAGGGTTGAGCCGGGCTGGATGGCGTCAACATTTATGTGACCGACGGAGGATGCGACGCTGTGAACGGCGCGGATTGCTTCAGAGATGCTGGACATTTGGATTGTGGTGAGACGAGGGTTGCGGTATAACAGGGAGCGGGACAGTGGGCGGAACAACATAACGCGACTGTCACAGTCACATACGCGCCTTGCCTCCTTCCACCACCATGTCTGGCCTCAGAAATTCGACATTCGGCAAGCGCCTGCGGGCCTCGCAGCAGGACGCCGACGACGACCGGCCACCCACAAACAGGCAGCGCACCGACGACGACGCCCCCGACACACGCGATTATGGCGACCCGCTTCATCCCAAACCGCGACGCAGGCGACATGCGCACCTCGTACAACCTCAAGGACGAAGCTGGCCCCTCTACTCCCTCAAAAAAATCCCGTATTATTCCCTCAGAGTCAGACGCCCTCAAAGGTCCGTCTTTGCCACCCTTCTCGCCGCCGTTTATATTCACAGGCTCTCAGAGCAGGCAAACGCCCTCTTCAACTCCATACTGCACACAGAGGTCACCCCGCCAGAACACCACCGTCCCGCATCTCCAACCCGCCCTCCTCCGCCACTCGCCTCCACAAGCGCGCCCCCGTCCACCCCCACTCGCCGCCGTCTTTTTGCCTACCACTCACCATCCACGTCCGCACCCTCCACCCCCACCCGTCGCCTCGACACAACCGCCGACTCGGCCTACTCCATGAGTCCCGTCCGCGCCGAGAGTCGTCAGCTGCTTGAGAGTCCCCGCCGCCAGCTCCGCAACGTATGCAAGACGCCCTATCGCGTCCTCGACGCCCCCGAGCTCGCAGAAGACTTTTATCTCAACCTTGTCGACTGGTCCAGCACAAATGTCCTCGGTGTCGGCCTCGGCAGCTGTGTCTATCTCTGGACTGCACACAACGCAGCCGTCAACCGCCTCTGTGACCTCTCCGACAGCAACGATTCAATTAGCTCCGTTTCCTGGGTGCAAAAGGTTTCTTCCTCTTTTCCTACCTCAAATGCGACTTCTGCTGAAGCCGCACTCAGGGCTCGACGCTCGCCGTGGGAACAATTTCGGGCCGTCTGCACGTCTACGACGCCAATCGGCTCACCCTCATGCGCACCTATCAGCAAGCACACACCCAGCGTATCGGCGCCATTGCATGGAACGCCCACGTCCTTTCCTCTGGCTCTCGCGACCCGCATGGTTCACCACCGCGATGTCCGCGAGCAAACCTCCCGCCCTTCAAACGCTGTTCTGGCCATCGCCAGGAAGTCTGTGGCTTGAAATGGAGCGGCGATGGTGGAGTCGCTGCTGCCAATCTCGCCAGTGGGGGCAACGACAACAAGGTGTGCATATGGGATCTACGAGGGTCACGAAGAAGCAACAATGCGGGCGGTGCGTCTCGCAGCACGGCCGGGACTCCCGGTCCAAGCGCCAGTGCAGGTGGCGCGGGGAGTGGGACTGAGGACGCTGGCGGGGACGCGCCGCTGTGGAAATTTCACGAGCACACTGCGGCAGTCAAGGCCCTCGCTTGGGATCCCCACGTGTCGGGAGTCCTGGCTACGGGTGGCGGCACCCAGGACAAGCACATTCGGTTCTGGAATACGATCAGTGGTACCATGCTGAATGAGCTGGACACTGGGAGCCAGGTAAGGCTTTATCGCCTCTTCGCCCTTGATTTGCATTCAACTCTTCTCCAGGTGTGCAACCTAATATGGTCGCTGACATCGCATGAGCTTGTCTCGACACACGGTTTTTCATCCACCACCGCGCAGAACCAAATATGCATCTGGAAGTATCCAACGCTCAACATGGTCGCGTCGCTCACCGGGCACACGAACCGGGTGTTGTACCTCGCGATGAGTCCCGACGGGGAGACGATAGTGACTGGCGCGGGAGATGAGACGCTGAGATTCTGGAACGCCTTCCCGAAGCGTGAGGTGGGGGAGCGGGGAGCAGAGAGCCGTTTGGACTATGGTCGTCTAATTCGCCTAGCCGTGCTCGATCTACTTTTCCCCCCTTGCAGTGCAGCTAGTTGCCCTTATCATACATTCTATGCCTGTATTCACTTTGTTTTTGCTGTGCCGGGGGTTAGGTTCAAGTAAAAATTCACCCTTATCCGATGTGTGCAATGTTTGTTTGTGACTGGTTCAAACCTTGACCTCGACCATGGCCGACGCTAGTTCTACCCCCCGACGTCACCATGTCTGCACCAGAGACTGCCGCCGTCCCAGTCCCCGCCCCCGTAATCTCAACAACCTCGTCGACCTTGGATCCCGAGGACACGGGCACCATGCAAAAAGCCGCCAGGCAAAGTTCGTCGGTCTGCAAAACTGGGTGTACCCCGCTAATCTTCATGCTAGTCGAGTTCTACTTTGCAGACTCGAACCTCCGTACGACAAGTAGGTCGACCTTGCGCCTCCATCTGGGCTTGCTCCTCAGCCCTCGTAGATTTATGTGGGACTCTGCATACCAAGACGCCAGAACACTGGGTCCCTATTGTTACCGTCGCATCCTTCAAGCGCATGCGCGATTTTTCGCCCCTCGGCAAGGACTGGGTTGTGCGCGCGCTCCGCGAGCAAAGCACACAGCTCGAGGTCGACGACGAGGGCGTCAATGTGCGCCGGAAAACTGAGGTTCAAGAGCCAAAGGATCAGTTTGAGCGTAGTGTATATGCTGTGAGTGGTTTTCCCCTTTTTCCTCACAAAAATACTGGCCGGTTGGGCTGACGGCGTACGCGCGAAAAGAAAGGCTTCCCGGAGGAGAACGAGACGCTGCAGACTCGCCTGGAGGCGTTCTTTGAGCAGTACGGGCCAACAAACGCGGTGCGCATGCGTCGCGATCCGGACAAGAAATTCAAGGTGTGTTTCGGTCTTTGCTGCAACGAGCGCTTGATATATAGGTATGTACAGTTGTCCGTTTTCGCGGAATTCACCTCCCATGCTACTACCGTCGCCTTTCTCTCCGCATCCCCCCCACCAACGTTTGAGGGAACCCCGCTCCTCGTCATGTCCAAGGAAGACTATTGCGCCATGAAGATTCGTGAAAAGAACCTAGTGGGCAAGGCCGCGGACATGCGCAAAAACTTGTATTCCGCCGGGCGCAAATTCGACGCTTTCCGTGAAATGGCGGGGGGAAATCTGCGGCAGAAAAGCCGGAAGAAAAAGAGGTGTTCCTCGAGTTTATGGGCTCCACGATTCCCATCCAGCGTGGAGTAGACGGCGTGGGGGAAGTGAAAGAAGCCGATATCCCGTTTGTCAAGGGCGCAACATTGCGGTTCGAGGGTGTCGATGGAGAGGCCAAACTCTTGTATTTTGACATCAAGGTCAGTTCGATCTTCATGCCTGGATTCGCGATCCTTGTTGAACTTCGTGTTAGAACCCTCTCAAAGAAAAGTTTGGACGTCCGCCCTTTATCAAGCACGGGCAGGGCACGTCCTGGGGTCTTGTCGGTTTCCACAAGGTGTTATCGGAAGACGACATTCAGTTCGTCAAGGACGCATTACCCAAGCTCGGTGAAAAAGACGTTACGTGGAGCATTGCCGGCGGTTAGTTTTTTGTTCCAGCGTTTCCCTGGCGAGACTGAGAGCAAGTTTTGCAGAGGACGAAGAAAAGCAATTCCAGATTGAACGTGCCCAGCTCGCCGCGCGCTCCGCGCTGGAACAGGCCACAGGCACTGGCGGCAAGGACCGCTACAATCGCGGGGGTGGACGTGGTGGCGGACGCGGAGGACGCGGTGGCGCCGGGCGAGGTGGGGGGCGGGATGGCGGCCGCGGTGGCGGCCGTGGACGTGGGCGGGGCGGAGGACGGGGGCGCGGAGGTGGAGGCGGAGGAAGGGACCGAGACCGGGGAGAAGGGCGCGGAAATGGTGCTGGCGGAGAGTCTGCGGGCGGGGACGATGCTGCGACGGGGGAGAAGCGGAAACGTGCCGTTGAACCCGACGGTGGGCCCGACGTCGGAGTGCGCGGTAATGGCGCGCCGCCAGTGATTGGCAGCGCCAAAAAAGCCAAAGTCAACGAAGAGTCATAGCACTTGGCTTGGAGGGAAGAAACTGTAATTATTTACTCAAGCGTGTAGAGTATGTTTTCTTGAAAAGACCTTGCGATCTTTGTGGTCAAATCGACTGAATTCAGACTTAGAGCTCTGAGTCAGCTTACCACGCGAGCTGATGAACTTGCGTCAGTCAATTTTTTTTTTTTTTTTTTTTTGGGAGCGTTTGGTATAACAAGATCAAAGTCTGCAGAAGCATTCTCAGTCCGTCCGCTTGTGTTGCTGGTTTTGGGCCAGTCATATGGCGGTCAGAGTGTCACTTTAATAAAACACACATAAATATGCTCTTTTCGTAGAATTTTATGAGGTTGAACTGCAAAATTCCAGATAAGAAGAAAACTTTCATGTCGAAAACATCTCCAGCAGAACACACATACAAGTTTCTGAGGAGAGTGAACAGAATTTGGTTGAGCAGTCAAGTTCTTGCAGTCAGTCCAAAAGTTTTGGTCAGAGAAGAAAAACCCATCTGAGGAAAAACTAAAAGTTGAACCAAAAAAAACTAAAAGTTGAACCACACTCTTTTTCTTGCCGCCAACTTCTCTCAACTTGAACACAAAAAACTTGTGGAGAAATGCGGTGCTAACCCTAGCTTGATGGAGTGATCCGGCGGATCTCCCAGTTCTTGGTTTGCCCTGCAGCATATTTCTTGCTTGCCCAACCAACCTCATCACACAGTGCCGAACGGTTCAAATGGCACCAGCAGACAAATTGAACGTGTCTAAATACAACAATTCTCAATCAATGTCCTCCTGTGAACTACTGGACGACACATCATCCCCCCCATCTTCTCGGACGGGCTGCAACTCCAGGCTGCGTTCCAGGGCATCAGTCCTTGAGCAAACAAGACTGCACGAGGCAGCCAAATGTCTCGAGGAAGCTCCAC